>RJWT010051115.1:0-10953 GCA_004365215.1 Cuniculus paca
CAAGACAGGTGGACCAGCCAACAGGATTCAGACCATCTGAACCAGCTGATCCTATAGTGAGACTGAGCCACCACCAAAATTGACATCCCTGCTCTAGTCACCCTGAAAGCTGACTAGTCTATGCATGGCTGAAGCCTAAGAAAACAACAGCCCTGTTCTGGTCACTCTAGAAGTTGACCAGTCCATGCACGGCTGAAGCTTGAGGATAAACATGGAGCTACAATGACAACATAAGTCTTTTGTACTCAGGGTTTACAAGGGAAAGGATTTAATACAGAACATATAATTCATGGAATTACTTTATAATATTCACCCAGAGAGTCAAATTCAAAATAGTGCAGCAAATCTGTCCACACACTGGAGACCCAAAGAATCCAGTTGGGGGCCTGGATCCCATGGCAATGTCCTGCACAAATCCAGTTGAAGACCTAGAGCCCATGGCAATTTTCTCCATGAGTCAAACTGGAGACCTTGAGCCCACAACAATGTCTCATGCAAGTCTGTTTCAAGAAGCTGCACAGGGAAGGCCCGAAGGTCAGTGGTGGAAGGTAGAAAGTCTGCATCAGTGGGATGAAGGATCTGTGCTAGCAGGCTGAGGGATCTGCACTGGAGTCAGGAAACAATGCTCAAAATAGGGACCAGAGCTCCGCTGAAAAGAACCACAGCCATCCTCAGTGACAATGAGGTCCCAACCTCCTCCATTGATGAGAACAGCTGAGTTCATATCAAGAAATCCAGAGCTTCTCCAGGAGAATCAACAGCATACCACCTTCCCCTCTGGAGTCAGGAAGCAATGCTTAAAGTAGGGACCAGACCTCCCCCAAAGTGAATCACAGTCATCCTCAGTGACAACAAGGTCCTGAGCTCCTCCGACGATAACAACAGTCAAGTTCATATCAGGAAAGACAACATGACATGCTTTTCCAGGAGATTCAACAGTACCACCTCTTCCTCTCCAGTTCTCCTTTTTATATAGTTGGCAACAATCCTCAGGCAGGCCTTCCACACCCAGCACCACACTGATTCAGCTCAACTGGGTGTTATAAATTAACCACTAGTAGTCAATCCACCACAAGTCTCTCATCCTTTTTATTATAACACCCAGGTTCACATTTTAAATTTTTATTTAAAAATTTTTATTATAAATCTCCTTTTGCCCCTACTAGAAGAAAAATCTTTAAAGGAATATTCCCACTATATCCAAACCACACAGCTGGGAATTATCGTCCAAAATTGGAAAGGATAGTCTCCAGACATTCTCTTTGGAAGTTGATTTTCATCTTTTAGAGGGTTCGAGACTCTAATAGAAATGGTTCTAGTTACCCTGGAAGTTCGTCTCATTCTCCCTTGTTTCTTACCCTTACTTTTCAAAAACATTCAGTCAACTATAGAGACCCTGGTAAACAGTTTTACCACTACTTGTCTAATGACTCTGACCACGTATCAGTCTCTGCCCAATAGAGAGCCAACCTGCCATGATGAAGTAAATACAGATAAAAGTGACATTCTCTACTAAAAATAATTTATAGAAAGCATCAAAGTGGAGAATAAAGCAGAATTTAGAGAAGTCAGTTTTTTTCCTCACTTAAGGGAAGTTAACTGTTGACCTCTGCTCAGATACTGATAAAGCAGACAATCATGTTCTTATAAACTGAGCCTTGTGACATCCAGGAATCTGCTTTCTTTCAGGAGCTACAAATAAGACTGACAACTATGTTTCTGTACACAGAGCCCTGTGACACTCTGGAATTCCAAAATCTGTCTTATTTCAAGCTAAGTTGTAAACCTGTCACCAAGTAAATGGTTGACTTTATTTTGCTTCTGTAACTTCACTCGCACCCCTTTCCAGTTTCATGTCATCTGCACTGACCAAATGTATAAAATGGGAACTTCTTCCTTTGTTTGGCACTCAGACATTTGAGACAATGCTACTGAGCCAGGTGTACATCTAATAAATCCTCCTGCTTCTCCTGCAGTTTCCTGACTCTTGAATCGAACCTGTTACCAAAGTTGAAAGGGGCTGGGAGAAGGAAGAAAGAGAGTTTCAAGATGACGGAATGTGCAATTTATTGGGCAGTTACAGACAAAAGCATGTGTTGGTAGATCCCCACACCACAGCACAGGAGGAGAGTATACTAAGCTGTAAATGGTGGACCACAGTTGACCTGTACTTGGCCTCGAGCTTAAGGTCCAGCAGGGAGATGATGCTGAATCTGGAGTCTATGGGCATTTGCCTCTCTGACAAGCTGGCACACATCATTGTGTGCAGTTTGGCCCCCTAGCAACCCATTACACTGTACATGTCCCTGTCCCATAAGAAGGGCATGCTCTCCTGGGCCCACGTACACTACTGCACAGATGCCACCAACCAGGTGGACCTTGAGTGCATGCCCATGCTGGGTAGCAGCTTGGTGGGCCTCCAGCCCATGGGGCTGCTCTGAGCCATGCAGCCTGGCAAGCCTTTTTGGCACTTGTTAAAATGGGACTTGCAGATGCCCTTCCTTATGGTGAGATAGGCAATTAGGGTGTGGGAAAGCTGGCTAGGTAAATAGGCATGACCTGTTAATTACAAGAACCCAGAACACATGTGCAGAATAGTTCCCAAAGCCTTGCATGAGGACTTCTCCCAAGAACTCCAGCAGGTTTTCAAAAGGATGGCCTAGACCTGCACTCGGCCTAAGGCCTGGAAATCTAGCAGTGGCCCTCAGGACCCATTTGTAGTTCTCATGGGTTTCCTCAAGATTTGGATGGTATAAAAGGGACACAGATGCTAAGAAGAGCTTGCTATCATGGTATACTTTTATCTTGCTTCTTCCTCTTTACTTAGCCCAAGCTCACTCTGGACAGCCAGTTTCTCTCTCACTCTCTACTTTTACTTTTTCAAATGAACTTTGCTACTGATTTTTGGTTGTTCTGTTCAGTTCTTTGTTCGAGATGAGAAGAACCTGGAATCTAACTTCAGAAGGAGAAATGAGCAACCCAAAACCCAATAGCATTTATTTTAGGAGTCACTTTTAGAAGGAGCTACCCAATAACAGTAGAGGTAGAGGTGCTAGACTGACATAAGCCCAACAATAGAAAGCTGTTGGTCCCCACAGTACACAAGCATCACTTAATGTCACATGGGGTTCGATATGTGCCAGTGCAGACCACCCTCTTCCTGCCACCAGCTGTCCTCTCTGGTCCCATCTGCCTATCACGCTGCACAGGTGCAGTGTCTCTGACCCTGTTCTGCCTTCCTCTCCCAAACCTTTCCAGGGGACCTGGCAGGTCAGTGGTCACTGGAAAAGTGTTGCTGACTTTTCCAATCATGCCTCTGTAAATGTCTGTATCAGCAACAGCATTCCTGGAAGTTGTTTAGAAAAGGTACATACTAGACCTCATGCAAGCCCTCCCAGATTAGAGTCTAAATAGTGACAAAATCATTCTGGTGACTTGTTGCAAATTTTGGTTAGAGATCAGCTGCTCTGGAGCAGTGATTGCATGCTATCAGTGAACCAGCAGTATCTTCAGGGAAATTGTTAGAAATGTGACACAGATTGAAGGAATCAAGGGAGTGGGAGTGGAGCCAGAAACATGAGTTGGACCACCTTTCCTTGGTGCTCCTAACATCAGCTGAAATGTGAAAGCCTCTGCTTAAAGGAAGAAGGCTGAAAAGTCTAGTGTGCTCACAGGAAGGATTTGGTCTGTGTTATGACTTGTGTTTAGATGCCCTCCCCAAGTCTCATGGAGCCATAGGGGGAGCTTTTTCAGAGGTATTTGGATCTAGAGTGTGTGGCACTGGGATTGATTCATGGTACAATGCTAAACTCAAGCACTAGGATTAAGGGTGTGAGTGCTAGCAGCCCTAAGTGGTCTGGGTAAGATAAAAAAGATAGAACTGTGGTCAAACCTTGCAGGCTTGCTTGTTTTGCTACTTTCTGCTCACCATCAACTGTCTCTCTTCTGCCATACCACCTGTGTACCATATCACACTACCTTGGAATCAGCTGATTATGGACTGAAACCTCTACAAACTGCGAGCTAAATAAATCTTTCCCCTTTTAACTTTGGGAGTTGGGTACATTGTCTTGGCAACGAGACAAAAGTAACTAAGACAGTCTACCAGGAACTTGGTCAATTCTTTGTGTCCTTTGAGTTTTTGGTATGTTGATGGAAAGAGCATTTTAGTGAAGTTCAAGGAGAAGGGCATTTTTTTCTTACTGTTAATAATAATCAGGTTAGGTAGATGATAACAGGCAGTTAGAGAGGTGAGATAGGACATAGGATGTGGCAAAGCTGGCTTGGGAATTAAGCAGGTCCTGTTAATTATAAGATACCAGCTCAGCACCACCTAACTCCATGACCCTGTGAAGACCTTCTTGTGGGCTCCCATGAGATGTGGATGACATATAAGAATGCAGATGCCATGATGAGCCTGCTACTGTGACTCTTCACATAGCTTACTTTGAGTTTCCTGGAAACTGGATGACCCCTTTATTTTTGCTCTTTTTCTCTTCTATTTGACCCAAGTTTGCTCTTCAGAGCCAGTTTCTCCCCTTCCCCTTCACCCCTCACTTTTCAAATAAACTTTTGCCACTGTTTTTTGGCTTGTCTTGTTCAATTATTTGTTAGAGCCAAGAAAGACCTGGGAACTATTTAATCGGTGAGGCATTTGTAAAGGAAATAGCCAATAACAAAGGCACTGGGCTCAAGGTAGAGGGAAGATGGCCAGGCATTGATCAGATAAGCAGACCCTGAAGTTATGGCAGAAGATTAGGACATGGAAAAATGTCAATCATGGAGATCCAAGACATTCACAAAACCACGCATCTGATAACAATCAGAAAAATGCTATCTTCAATTCTTCTGACAGAAAATCAAGCAGGTTTTCTATAGGACAATCTAGTTCTGATACCAAATGGGGGTATAAAAGATAGCAGCCATTGGTCTCATGGTCATTGCCTTTTATTTTTTTCAGTGGCCTGCTCTGGGTGCACAATTTCCTACTTTAATTGGCCCACAATCACTCTGCAGAACACATCTTTCACAGCACGTTTTCTCCATTCTTTTCTTACCTTTAATGAAGGTAAAGCCTCACTACTTCATTTCCTGTCCAATTCTTTGTTTAGGACAACAAGAACTTGTAAAAGAACTCCTGGAAAGAGGTTACAGCACTCCAACATCCCACTAATATGGTCAACAATTAACAAGAACCAGGTAGACAATTAAGTCCAGGCATATAACAAGCAAAGTAACAGGCAACGTGAGGGAAGACCATTATGACAACTTCTGCTCCTCCTGATCTGGAAAATGTTTTTCCCCTTCTCACTTTTTCTTTTACTGATCCAGTTGGATGGGATAGTGGCCAAGAGGCATCTGCAGGCATATGCTTGCTGTGTGTCTCAACTACTCACCATCCCATTATTAGTCTAAGTAAGCTTATTGTAGTCCTATAGATTGATCTTAGTTTGACTCAAAGTGGACTGAGTTCTGGTCAGTTTTTGGTATAAAAACTCATGGACAAAGAGTTCCCTTGGCAATCCACTTTCCAGTACCCTCCTGACTATTGGGAGCTATCTCCCTCTTCTTAATAAACATTCTTCCTGTCTACCTCTTTTGTCCTCAAATTCATTCTTCTGACTTTGGGAGACAAGGACCCAGATTTTACCATTACAATATGATTGTTAAAGCTTCCTCCTGCCAATTTCAGTGACCCAAAGGATGCTCTAGAGTGGGAGAAACAAAGTTAAGAAAGTGGTTCTTTAGTAAACAACCTTAAAATATTATAATTGTTACATATTTAAATAGTAGCTATCAAAAAAATCAACTGCAAAAAGGATGGCCTATTCAATAAAAGCGAAACAGGACTTAAAGAATGCTTTTTGTTAAAAGCACTGATTCTTTTCTTGGGCTTACAGACACCAGTGGTAACTAAAAGCAAAATAAGGTCTTAGCATCCCTGCCTTCATTTTCCATCTGTCTCCTTTGCCACTTTAAACTTAGGGTTTGATTTCAACTCAATTCTGTAGTAAACATGATAATCATTTAAGTAATGTTTGCCCAAGGTGATAATCTTACTCTGTCAGGGACCCCTACAGTGGACCCTAATCTCCTGCAAGGGGAGCACACAGTGAAAGGAAAGCAAGAGACAAAATGGTGATGCAACGGGGATCTGGAATGGCCAGTTGTTCACAGGGAATAAAAGGTCACAAGGCAGCCAGAACCTCAGTACTTACTGATCACATTCACATTGAGGAAAATAGTGAGGGGATTATGGCTGGATGTGCTAGGTAAGTGGCTAGGCAGGCAAGGCTTTTATTTATTTATTTTTTATTTTTTGGTACCGGATATCGAAACTTACAACCTCCTGCTTATGCCACTAAGTGAAATCCCCAGCCCCAGCAAGTCTTTTATTTATTTTTGCACCAAGGATAGAACTCACTACCTAGCGCTTGCCAGGCAGGCACTTAGGCCACTGAGCTAAATTCCTGGCCCTGGTCTTTTTGAGACAAGATCTCGCTATGCCATTCAGACTGGCCTTGGGCTCACTTTGTAGCCCAGGCTGGTCTCAAACTCACAACGATCCGCCTGTCTCAGCCTCCTGAGTGCTGGGATTACAGGCATGCACTACCAGGCCCGGCTCCGGCAAGGCTTTCAAAACAAGAAACAAAGCATTCTTGCAAAAGGAAGAAAACAGTCTGATTCAGGTTGTGGTTAATGAGTAACCTGTTTTGTAGTCAATTATGGGATGGAATTTTCTCTGGAGTCAAACAGGTCTCAGCAGAATCATTATCTCATATTTTAGCTCCAAAGTTTCATAGCCCATTTATCCGGGCTTAACTACAGCCATTGGCAAGGAGTAATGCTAGCCTAACATGCCCCCCACTTACTTCCATGAAGACACATGTGCAGCCTTGGCCAGGCTCACTATTCAAACTGAAAGTCAATTTAGGGAAGTCAACCCTATCCATCCAGCCTGCACTGCTCACAAGTAAGCACAATTACATTTGGGTCTGGGGGAGGGTGACATGGTCGTCCTCCACTCTACCCCTTCCCCCAGGGCTAAAAGTACCAAGTTAAAAGTAATTAAGGCATTTTCAAGATTTGCAGGAACATCCTAATCAACAAATTGTCAGCTGTCAGCTTTCACAAACGTCCTGCTCAAGACCACTAAAGCAGTGCCTAGAAGTCTCCAGTTAGTGCCCTAATCCTGAAGAAACTAACTCCGTCTTGCTTTGCTGACTTACCTTGTTGTCTCAGTGACTCTCTCCTGTAGTCACCTTGAATTCTGGGACCAAGTCAGATGGATAAACAGTGTGACAAGTATTGAAACCCCGCTTCCTTCCAGCAACTTTCTTATGGCTGACGAGGCCTGGACTGATGGAACCTGAAATAATGACCAAACAGACCACAGCCTAACCATGCCTGCCAGCCTTGCTGGCTAGCAAACAGTCTTTGCCCTTATTCCCCTTCCTATGAAACATCAAACCCTTCAGCAGCAAGAGAGAGTCAAGATAACCAAAGATGGCATCAAAGACACTGCAGACGCCCTAAACAGCCCTTTGGAAGGACCAGACAGGAAGAGCTTCATTCCTGCGGAAAGTTCTGGTACCGCCTTCCTGTTTCTTGTAGGTGAGGATGATCACAACTGGAAAAGTAAGTTCTATGCTAGGGCCCATAGGAAGAAAACACCACAGACCATTTGTTACCCAGGGACGGGGCACAACATTTTGCCTCCTTATTCTTTTCCTTGTGCCAGGTAACCCTGTAACCCTTGATGGGTGGTCCTGCCTTCTGAGGGGGGCAGAGCTCATGCCCAAGTGAATGTGTGGAAACAACTCCAGACTTTCTTCCACAAACACTTGGGTGGTGAGGAGGGACCATCCCAGCAAACTATAACTTTTTTGATTTGTGGCATCTCTGATGCTGATTTTGCCTGGATATAACTACCACAATTGGCACACACATATATATTATTTTCTTTATAATAACTAGTTTTTAAACATAACAGTTAAATGAAGTTTTTAAGATTTGCATAAAATGTACACCTTTTCATTTTGGGATGAAGATTCTGGAAAAAACATTAAAAGTATTTGTGTCACTATCACACAACACACAACAGAGAAGGCTTTAGTTCTGAGGAAAAGTGAGTAACATTAAAAAATGCCTGGCAAGCATGAGGTCATGAATTCAATTCCCAGTACAAAAAGAAAAGAAAAAGTGCCTGCTACTTTATTGGAGTATAAAAATAATTTGCTGAATGACCTGATTATTAAATAAATAATTGCCTACTGCGTAAGGAAAGCACACACTGTTGCTTTGTATCCATAGGTCCTATATCTGCATTATGCAGAATTTGTTTAGACTGAAGAACAGAAAGAAGAATGGAGAAAGGTGGACAGATGCTAAGGGTCTTGAAGTACACCATGAAACAAAACAACTTCTACATAGTAGCAGTGTCAGGAGAAGAAAAGAGAGAAAATACAAACAGAATAATCCAAGAAATAATGAATGAAACCTCTTCACATTAGATAAAAAAGTATGGGGGTAAACGTCTAAGAAGATAAAAAAGAACTCCAAGTACAGTGGACCCTGGAGTTACAACCAGCCTCACCATCAAACCACTGGGGTTACAACTGGAATTTTAGGTTTAATTTAGGACAAAAGTCTGGAGTTATGACCCTCGCGCTAGTCGTTTGTGTGGTTGTAAACAAAGACTCGCGATGCCAGAAAAGCATATGTAAGCACACGTAAGTATCAGTCTGAGTCCAGAGGCACATGTTTGTGGATGGGTTTTCAGTCCATACTTCACACAATTACTACAGTTACTGCCATCAAAATGGCCAGCAAAAAGCTAGAAAAGAAACTAAGGAAGGAAGGGGAGATAAAGAAAGCAATCACAAATGAAAAGAACAAGAAAATTGTGGAGAAATATGAGAGTGGCTTTTGTGTGACCAATCTTGCTAATAATACAGCATGTCAAAATCCACCATTTAGACAATCTTACAGAGAAAAGGTTTGTATAAGTGGTGATGCTGAGGAACTGGTGGAGGAACACTCAGAGGAACTGTCTACAGAGGAACTTCAGCAACTTCTGTCTGAGCAATACAGAATGGTAGCTGAGGAGTTTTCTGAAGAGTAGGGGGAGTATCAACAATCTTTGCAGCAAAGGTCTTCTGAAATAAAGGAAATCCTGAAAAAAATAAACAGAACTACAAGCATTTGTAGAAGAGACCCACTCAGACAGAGAAAAAGCCAATCGTTGCATTCATTTGCTTAATGACAATGTCATGTCAAACTACAGAACAGTGTTATAGAAAAGACAGAAACAGACAACCTTAGACCAGTTTTCAGTTCTGAAAAGCTTGAGACCTCATGAGCCAGAAGCAAGTCATAGTGGGCTACAGACTTTCCCAAGGAGAGAAAGGACACCAGAAAGTCAGATTCCTGATTTTCCTATGGAAAGGGACTCTCCTTCCAAACAATAATCCTCTCTTCCTGCAAGCCAAAGATGTCAACTTGAATGGTGAGTACTGTATGATATTGTTGTTTCTGGTAAACTAGACACATTTTATAACTTTTTGGTGAATACACTAGGAAAATCACTGGTTTCTGGTAAATTACACACATTTTACAATCCTTTTTTTTATTATGAAAAGGTTAGTTAAGGAGTGCTTTGGGAGGTTCAGAATGCATTATAGGTATTTCTATTAGTTCTTATGGGAAAAATAATCTTGACTTACAACAAACTTGAGTTATAACCAGTCCTGGCAAACGAATCTATTTCATTAGTCAAGGGTCCATTGCCACAGGAACTCAGAATCATTCAGAGACACATCATAAGCAAATTTCAAAAGCTAGAAAAATTTTCAAAGCTTCAATTACATGCAAGAGATCTCTGAGAATATTTTGAGTAAATTTCTAATCAGAAACTCAGTGGCCCTGAAGGAAGTGGGTGAATGTATTCAAAGTTGTGGAAGAAACATAAATGTTAACCAAACATCTTATATATGGCAAAACTAGCCTTTGAAAGTGAGTGAGAAATTAAAGATATTTCTAAATAAACAAAAGTAGAGGGAGTTCACTACACCTAGATGTGCCCTGCAGGAAATGCTCTAAGAGATCAGTACAGTGAAATGCAGACATACTAGACAGTAACTCTAAGCCAGCTACAGAAATAAAGATGTGGACAGAGGTAAATTCATGGGAAAATGCACATTTTGTCTTTTATGTGACTTTAGCAATTAATGCATTTAAGAGATTTATGTTCTTGTTTTACACATTTAAAAGACTTATGTTGTGACTTAGGTTACATCTTTTGCAAAGATGTAGCTCTGTGACATGAAAAACCAAAAGAAATGGAAAAAGAACTATAAAGGAGTAGCAATTTTGTACAGATTCAAATTAGAATGTTAAATCTTTAGGATGTTAACTGCAATCTTCATAGTAACTAGAAAGAATCTAACAGTTACAGAATACATACAAAAGACTATGAGAATAGCATTAAAACATTTCACTACAAAAAGTAAGTTGAACAAAACTGATAGCAATGATGGAAATAAAGCATGAAAAATATATACAAAATGTTTGTGGTAAGTCCCTTTTCATGAATAATTAAACACAAATACAGTAAATTCTGCAGTCAAGAGATATTAGTTACTGTCCAATGTATACATATACAGCTATATATACACATATATATGATTTTCTGCTGCTCACTACTAGAATTCTACATCTAGAGTTAGTGGGTTTCCCACCACTAACTAGAAGTGTGATTCTCAGAGGCCTAATACCCTTAAAGCCTCAGTCTCCTGTCCTGAAATATTTGGAAAATACTTATGATGTTTTGCACAAATATTTAGTATGCAAAAGAGATGGGACACCGATAAAGGGTAGCTATTATACATAAATATGTAATCATGTATATATTTTAAGACTATCAAAATACATTTTCTAGAATATTCATAGCAG
>RJWT010051116.1:0-10755 GCA_004365215.1 Cuniculus paca
TTATTATGAGAGAAAGAAAGAAAGACAGACAGATGGAAAGACTGACCACAAGGGCTGAGTATGTAGCTCACTGGTACAGGCTCAGTAATATGCATGAGGTCCTGGTGCCATCCCCACACCAACAGGGGATGCAGAGGGTAAAGCTCTCTGGTCACTCTGATATTTCTTAACAACACAAACTATGAAGACAACAAAAATTAATATATCTAAGAAGGTAGGAGAGTAGTGGAAATAATAAACCATAAACTACTTTAAAAATTAAAACCAAGAACTTCAATTATTCCTTTGTCTCATTTCCATAAACCCAAAAAATAACTGCAGAAATTTGGGGGGAAAAATGACAGTAATGGAAGAAGTAAGAAATATTTAAAACTTTTCAGTTGTTAAGAAATCAAAGTGGAAAAGGCCCAGTTTTATTTCCAACAACAGATTTATCCATCTCTGACAACTTCTATCCTATCCCTGGAGTACTCTTATTTGCATCTTAGATCATCCTCTTGCTTTCTTACCTACTTCCTATGAGAAGTTTTTGACAGTTTCTCTCTTCTCTATAGTTTGCTAGATTCTGAAAGGCCTCCTACTGGCCCCAGCAGGAAGGAAACCAGCCTTACAGGGAAGAACAGCTTCAATGTGGGATCTTATTTGAACTTTTCAGTTGCCCTGATCCATGCTGTATTAACTCACTCACTTAATCAAGGACAAAGAATCTGGAACAAAATTTTAGATAGATTTTTAAAATAAGCATTACAGAAGGAGCTGCCGGGGACCACAAATTATAAATTGAGTCTAGAGGACGTCCAAAGCTTGTCCTTGTTTTGCCGTTTGGGCCAGACTGGAATGGGCAAACCCATGCTCCTTTGTGGTCACAGCTGGAAGTCCTAGGGGTAATGACTGCTGTGGCACTAAGTGCAAGATAAAACCTGCTTGAGACTATAATACACTCCTATCTTCCTTGTGCTTGCAAGCATGTGTGTTGTTCTTACTAGCCCGCCACAGTTGTCATTACTGTTTCTGGAAATACCTACTGCCCTTCAGTCATTAACCTTGACTAAGATGTAATGAACAAATACCAAGGTTCTGGGTGCCTAGTGACCTTTTGCACCTCTGTTCTGTCTCTTACTCTTTCTTCCTGCCCTGTGGCGCCATACCTGGCAGGAGACTTGGGGACTCACTGCAGGGGTCCTTGATAACTGGCACAGTGGAAAGGGTCTCCAAAGGGGGCCATCTAGGAATTACTTTTCTTATCCAGCACAAGCTATAAAGTCAGCAAACAGCATGGCTGGAAAATTGTACCCACTTCTTTTATTGGTTGACTTTTTTTTTTTTTTTTGCAGTTCTGGAGACTGAACCTGAGATTTTCACACTGAACTAATCTCCAGCCCTCTTTGTTTTGTGACAGGATCTCAGTAAGTTCCTAAACTGCCTAAACTAGACTCAAACGTGTAATCTCCTACCTCAGTCTCTCACAGTGCTCGGATTACACCCATCTGTTTACTCTTTCTAAATAAATGCATGCCACAGCAAAAGGTCCTTTCAAGGCAAGAGCTATGGATTCAAACATTCCTCTCGATGGCAATGCCGGCCAGAAGGGATACCAGAAAAGCATTGAAGGACGGGGTCAAAGCAGACAAGGAAATCCTCGACTAAAGAACATTCTGCTGGGCTTAAATATTTAATGACATTTTTTTGCTGCCCAGAAACAGTGGGATCCAATTAACCTTCTCAACAGAAAATGGTTCCCACATCACCTAAGTAGCATCCACATTAGACAAAGAGCAAACTCCGCGCCACTACCATCTCCAGAGTTATACTCTGTGGCATGTGTTACCCTCCTCACCTGAACAACCCTATGGAGGATATTACTAATTCTGAGCACTATTCTCCTTCGCATGTTTTACTGTGTGTTTTTCTTTTATCTAAAATGAATCCAATTTTAAAATGCTTCCAGATGCATGGCTCAGTCATGGAGTGCTTGCATAGCATGCATGAAGTCTGGGTTCCAATCCCAGCACTGCAACAAAATAAAACAAAACAATATAACTTCTCAATATAATGTCCAAGCAGTAACTAACAATTCATTAGAGTTGCAACAGCAAAAATAAAAACATTTCCAGTAACCATCATGGAGAAGCCAAAAGTGGTGGCACATGACTATATTTAAGACAACTCTAGAGGAGGCAGGAGGATCACTGTGAATTGAGGTCAGTCTGGGCTAAAATAATGAGTTCAAGGCCAGCCTAAACTATGTATGAAAATTGTTTCAAAAAAACCACATACAAAACACATCATGGTTCCTTATTTCTACTCTTGTCAAATAAAAACACTTCTGGCCGGGGATTTAGCTCAGTGGCATAAGCACCTGCCTGGCACGCGTGAGGTCATGAGTTTGATCCCCAGCACCAAAAAATAATAATAATAATAAATAAATAAACACAAACACTTTCAAAGCTCTTAATGTTCACTAGAACACTTCTAACAAATAACTGCTATATTCTTTAGGCAAAGAAAAAAAATGAAAAAGGGGTAACAACAACAACAAAAACACAGAAAAGAAAAAGTGACAGTATAAAATCCTCTTGGCTTCACAGTATAAAATTCTCATGATTCCTGATTCCATTTGTCAGCTTATTATGCAGGCAAAACTGTGGATTTTTTCTTTAGTCTTACTGAAATTCAATCTCCCCTGATAGCTCTTAACCACTTCAGTCCAGTAACTCAACCTTAAACTCTGTCCTGTTAGAAAATGTTTTATTATGCAGCTAATGATCAAACAAAACAGAAGTGCTAAAAAGAAAACCCAGATACAGTTAGTGGGTAAGGCTGTTCAAAAATTTACTGATACTAAGTGGGTAGAAATAGGTAAAAAGAGAAACAATGCCTATAGTCACAGGATTGATAATCTGCAGAGACAAGACAAAGGGATATGATGGTGAACACAAAACAGAACTTAATTCTCAGGCAATGCTAAAATGTAGAATAGCAACTAAAAGGAGAAGAACCAAAGGAGAACGAAGGAAGTCAAGAATTGGCTTCAAACAGTTCAGTGGTGATGGGGGGGGGGAAGTCTTGAGCCTGGCTCGAAAAGAGAACAGATTTTGAGACAAAGAATTCAGGAAGAGGCCATCTAAAACTAGGGGTACATAGAAATTAGTCAGTAGGGAGGACAATATAGTATTGGGTTTGTTCATTTGATACTCACTTTTTTGTTTTAAAAGCAATATAGTTGAAGAAAAAGGGAGAAAAGTTATGTGTTAGAGCCTGAATTTATAGTTGTTATTACTCAAAGGACTATAAACACATAATACCCAATTTGCTCAAAGAAATTTCTGAATTTTGGATTCTCTCCGCCCAAACTGGGGATGTGAGAACTGATTTTGCATAACAATCTGCAGCTACACAGAAAGATAAGCTATTTTTAAGGTGTTGAGGTTTTATTTACTTCACTGTTAACTCTCCATGGGATATCTCCCCCATCAGGTCAGGCAAGATAAATCTCAACTAAATGTAATTAAAAAAGAAAGATACATACGTTGAGTATCCATACTTTGTTTCTATACCTTTTACCTAATATTCTACTAGTCATTTCACTATTCTTTAAAAGAATCATTACAGCCCAGTGTGGTGGCACACACCTGTAATCCCAACACTCAGGAGACTGAGGCAGAACTTCCATGAGTTCAGGGCCAGCCTGGGTTACATAGGGACTTCAAGGCCAGCCTGTACTACATAGTGATACCCTGCCTCAAAAAACAAAGCAAAACAAAGAAGAATCATTGGAAGACAATTTGACAGCAGTCCTAAGAATACGTTTTATCTTTAAAACCTGGAAGTCAGGTGTGGTGGCAGAAGCATGTAAACCCAGCTACTTACAAGGTGAAAGAGCCAGCTGTGGCAACTTAGCAAGACTGTGTCTCAAAAATAAGTGGCACACACCTGTAATCCTGGCACTCTAGAAAGATGAGGCAAGAGGATCTCACATTAGAGCCCAGCCTGAGTAACTCACAGACTTTGTGAGACCCTGATGTAGCTCAGTGGGAAGCCTTGAATTCAGTTACAAGGGGTGGTGGGGATGGATATGAAGGTCAGCGCTCCCTGGGATCAATCTCCAGTACCACAAAGGAAAATAAAGAAAGCGGAGCAATTTTTAACTCAGGTACAGTCACAATGACAAAGCTTAGGTTCTAAATCTTCCTGGAAAATACCAAAGCGTCGGGGGAGTTAAAATAAAGGAAGTAATAAAAATTAACTTTTTCCTTCCCTCTACCCAAGGTCACATAACCCCAGAGCTCTTTCACCTCCTTGAAGAAACAAAGTTTTACCAACCAAAAAGCCAAATGCCATCCGTCTACCCTATATTTCTAACAGTCTTTCCAAAAATAATTTGTCTCAAAACAACTTACCCTCCTCCATTTACACAGAACGCCACTGAACAACCAAACCAAAACACTCATGGCAGACTTCATCTTGAAATGAAGGCCTATTTCACACATGATCAACCACCACCTCACCTTGCTGAGGGAGGCTCCCAAGCTCCGGAAGGTTCTTAAATTTCATTCAGAAAAACATTAAAATGCCATCAACTCATCCTCCAGACCATTACAATCATGACGGAAAGTATTATCACAATTTCCTCATTAAACTGTTTGCCTTAGGTCTGTCTGCCTGATGAAAGGAAATCTGAGAAAAAAAAAAACCTGTGAGAATCCGGCACTTAAAGTGCTCTCCCTTCTTATAATACAATGAGCACTGCTGAGAAAACAGCATCGTTAAGATGTAAAATATATACACATACTTTGATTGCAACTATGTAAATAATGTGTAAGCATATGACAGAAGGCAGCAGAAAAGAAATTAAAGTTACTATCTGGTGGAAATTTAAGCTCCCTTTCTCCCTCGAATTTAATGAAGTTTATTCTCAAAAGTTGCGACTGAAAGAAAATACACTTATAGGCAAAAAAGATTCCTCTAGTTAAACAAAACAACTCATGTCTACAATTTGGAAAAAGTTTTTTTTTAATTTACTTTGCTCAAATAAATTAAGCTGAAAGATACATCCGTATGTAAAAAGGCCAATATAGTTAAGCAAGAAAAATAACTACCGGTTTCCTACAACTTTGAAAGATCGAGTCCTTTGAAATTAGGATGTGCCCTTGCTTCACTAAAAATCATGCCCTCACACGGCAAATTAAGAAATAAATTTGTCGATAACTCTTTAGTACAGGATCTTCCTATTTAGAACTTAAGGATTCAGCTTCATTGCTTTCCACTAGGAGAAGGAAAATCTAAGCCTCAAAGGTGTTCCGTCAAGACACTGAGCAAGGCAAGCCCTCCGCGCCTACCCGAGGGGGAGGGAAACGCAGGAACCAGTCACTTATCCGGCCTAACAAGCACACTCCTCCCCTCCTGGGAGGAAGGACCTAAACTGAGCGCGCTGCCCTCTTGGACTTTTTAAGGCTGCAACAGTGATTCCTGGAGCTCTGCCTTCACAAACAAGGCCAGGCCGGTGAGCGCTGGTTGACCTTTCCGGACAGCCCTGGCCCCAGAATGGTGTTCACGGAACATAGGGCACAGTGCAGTGATGCTGAACGTGTGTTCAGCGCGTATACTCCGAATATCTAGCTCTCAAAAAGGGGCCAGCCAGCCTCCTTTCCTCCCATCTAAGTCTCCTTCGCCTAAGGAACACACCCTAGAGAAAAGAGAGAAAACCTACCATTTCTGTGCCTCCAACAAACTGGATGGCTCGGAAGTCCATTCTAGGAACCAACTCCTGAATTTTTGTATTAAAAAGACCTGGGTGTGGCACGCTGATCAGAAAGGGGGAGGGCTCCTTCTGAAGCTGCGTTCACAAGGGAAGCAAATACAGTACAAACTGCATTTAACTGTGTCCATCTGGAGGGGAGGGGTCTAAAGCCCCCCGCCCTTCAACCCAGTCTTTGGCACTGTCACCGGTCCTTCCGCTCTCTAGCCCTGTTTCCCCATCTGTGTGAGTCAATGATCGAACAGCCCTCTTGAAGTTTAGGGTCCCGCAGAATCGAGAAAGCAAACCGCCCCCAGCCCACCCACGTACCTCAAGCCCAGGAAGACCTCAGAAGGCGGCCAGCCTAGGTACTGAGCGAACCACAAGCGGCCCCAGACCCCAAAGGCGCCGGCATTCCCGGAGGCGAAGGGCCCCGCGCGGAGCGCCCGGCGCGCAGGCTACTCACGGGTCCCCGCGGTCCGGCCCCCGGCCGCGGCAGTGGATGGGGTTGAGCTCGTCCTGGGGGAAGGCGTGCGCCATGTAGTTGTCGTAGCCGAAGACGAACATGCCCCGCGCCAGGTCGCGCATCTGGGCCCGCAGCTGCGGCGGGAAGGCGCCGCTGTAGCGCTTCTCGTACTCGTCCGGGCCGCATCCCCGGTCGCCCAGCGCGTAGCCCCAGTGTGCCGGGCCGCACATGCCCGGGCCGGGCCTCCGCGGAGCCCCGGGCCCGCCGGCCGCCGCCCCGACCACCGGCGGCTGCAGCCAGGACGGCCCCGACGGCGCCCCGCTCGCCCCCAGCTGGCCCGCGGGCCCGGAGCCGGGGTACGAGAGGCCGTCGGGGACCCTCAGGCGCTGGAAGCCGAAGCTGAGCCGAAAGCGCTGGTAGAAGCCCATGCTGGGCCCCAGCCCGAAGACGAGCCACAGCACTGCGTGGAGGCCGAGCCGGAGAAGCACCAGCCCCAGGACGAGCGCTCGCCATTGCATGGTCGCGCGGCCGCCGCGGGCATTATTTTGAAGCGTGGGGACCCCGTGGATAAACACCGCACCCCGCGTCGGCCGCCCCGCTCCGCTCACTTCCCCTTTAAGGAACTCCCTAGTGACGCACCAGTAACTGACCCATTGTCCCCCACCCCCAGATTCCCGCGCGGCCCGGGACTTCCGCGCCCTAGGCCACCAGCCGTCCGCGGCGCTGGGAGAGAGGCCCAGCCCCGCCCCCTGGGCGGTCCGGACTGCGAAGCAGCTGGCGTGGCGAGCTGCGGCCTCGCCGGCTCAGGGCTAGGGAACTTACAGCCAATGAGGGCGCGGCACGGGAGCGCCCTGCACACCCCACCCAGACGTGGCCCTTGACCTGTAGGATCTTGGGTAGATCTTGTCTCTGAGATGGACCGGAATGACATATAAGGAAAAGAGGAAGAAAAGGAACGTTTCTATATAAAAAAACCACCAGTGGGGGTTTTTGAGTGCATGAAGTGGGGCAATGACCCTTTTTCAGCTCAAAATCTACGTAAAACAGTAACCCAAATTCTGCTCTTCCCATTAGAACGTCCTAACTTGGAAGAATCGCCTGCTGTCTAGTGCTTCTAAAACACATTCCCAAATCTGGGCTTGGTGGCCAACCCTGTAATCCCAGCACAGTGGAAGCTACATAGTGAGTTCAAAACCAGGCCGGATTACAATGCCAGACCTTGTCTCAAAAAGCGAAAGTCAAAATGAATAAATAAAACTCATATTCCCAATTCCCATTCCAGACCTATGGAATTCCAAATAGAGGCTCCTGGGGACAATGTTTAACAAATGTTCTTTAGCAATTCTTAGGAGGTGACAATTTCTGGAAATACTGTTGTTATATTGCCCTTGCCTTGGAAGTAGAATCCTCAAAAGGGGAGGTGCAACTATCACCAAATTATTTTTCCCAGGCCCATTTAAGTCCTTTGCCACCCTTTCACCCTCACCATCTCTCCTGTGCAGAGCAGCAATGGCCTAAACCTGTGAATTGTGAGATAGATTGTGTTAAATCACTACCTCTCTGTATCTACTTCTTATAACTGAGAAGGTTGCAAATTTCAGCTCTTAAAGGCTATGGCTTTCTTATAAGGGTTCGACATTTTAGGAATTTTAAACGCCCGTAAACTTAGCCCTTCCTAAATTTACACTATGTGTCTGTCAAAGTAGGGTTCCCAAAAAGCTTGGGAAACAAAACTGGAGTGAATCCCTCAAATCAAAAACTGGCTGAGTGAGTGGCCAAGGGAGTGATTAAAAGGATGACAAATTGCCACATAATATTGTCATTATATTTTCAGGATCAGGGGACTTTTTGTAATACTAAGGAGCTGCGATGGAAACTCTAAAAAGACATTTGATTAGAATATATGGTAGCTGCACACAATAACTAATGTTCTCTTTGTTGAATGCGGGGTGTTTTCTTTCCCCAAATTGTGAGACAGGCAGGTAGAACCTGTCTCATGGGTAAAAATAGAGTAAAAATACAAACAGAGCTTGAAACAGTCTTTTGACTACACAGATTCTGTTTTCCCAATCTATGAAAAGTGCCTTAGGACCCTGCTGGAAGTCCAACCACAAGCCTTGATCCTGACTTTCAGATTCTGCCTGCCTAGAACCTGAAAACTGAATGTGAAGTTGCACAGTCTGTTTTCTTCCTAGGTCACTTTCTTGTAAATTTTAATTTAAATCTATCTTGCACCACCACTGACAGTAGACGACATTAATGACATATCCTATCTCACATTAGAGAAAAGCTCTAACAAAATAAATCTCTTTGATCACCAGAGAAAACCAGTTTCTGTAAGTTCTTTTTCATGATAAAACTGACAATAGCTGTTAATAAGTCTAGGTTTTATGGTTTTGAAATTATTTCCACACATGTCCTCATTTAGTCTTCACGGAAAATACTATAGAGTCTATTCCACAACAGAAGAAAATCAGGTGAGGGGCTCCATTCCCAGAGCTTGTTGGCTCCAGGCAGAAAAATGGCTACATTCCAGGTTTCTCACACTTTAGCCCAGGTTAATTTACATTGCAAACAGCTGGCTGTCTTAGTTACTTTTCTCAATACTGAGACAAAATACTCTACACCCAAAGTTAAAGGAGGAAAGGTTTATTTGGCCCAGTTTGTAGAGGTTTCAGTCCATAGTTGGCCGACTCCAAGGCAAGGTGGCATGACAGGGGCATTGCAGAGCAGGAACAGTTCACAGCAGTGAAGCTGCAAAGAACCAGCAATTGATGGCAGAAGCCCTCTTTCTGTCCCTTAAATTCCATCCAAGTTACCCACTCTTAGGGCAGGTACCATTCACACTCAGGGTGGAAGCACCTTTAATCCCAGCAGCACACACCCTACATCCAGCCACCTCTGAAAGCCCCACCAACGACGGCGTGAGGCTTTGTAGGGACCTCTAGACACAAGTCATTAACACTGACCCTCAAGCAAAGAAAGACCGCCTTCAGATTCCAAGCCACCACTGGGTAACAACGTCATCATTACTGGCCCTAAAAGGCACAGCTTTGATTTAGGGCCAGGTTCAGAAAGCATTCCTTCTTCAGCTAAAATGAACTAGAAAAAAAAGGATTATTAGGTACTCATCAGGAACAGTTTGTTTTGTGATAGATTTTTCAGGCCATAACCTCACAGAATCATCAGAGACTACCACAGTAAAATATAACAGGGACTTAACAGGCTGGCACAGCAGATGCCCAGTGGATAACTACAAGCATGATAACGCTTTGTATCTCTATCTTCATGTTTTATGTTTCTTTTATTTCTTTAAAATTTTGGATCAGATCTCTGTTCAGCTGTTGGGAAAAGGGGGCAGATAGGCAGAGAAATAAAATGATGAAGCCCGCAGTAAGCTTTCTGGCAAATCTTGACTAGAAAGTTATACCCTTGCTAGAGGGAGCAATTAGAAGTGAGTGAGCTGATAGCTGCCTGGCCCCAGTTAAAGTTAGTTGCCCCTCCCCAAGTGCAGTAAAGTATAAAGGAGACAAAATGGGGAAGGGATACATAACAAAATTCAGCATATAAAATATACAGTCACATTTGTGTGTGTGTATATATATATATATTTCCCCTTAATTGCTAACTCGACTATGTATATGTATGTATATATATGTATATATGTATGTATATGTATGTATATATATGTATTGTATATAATGTATATGTATGTATGTGTATATGCATATATATGTGTATATGTATATATATGTGTAAAGTCCCTTTAACAAACCCATGAATTTCAGACAGGACACAGGAAGCCAAATAGAGCTCACATAAAAAATGTGCACGTAGACCATAGACGGATGGCGCAGCAAGTGAGGGATCTTGGGGCCCAGGATCCATCTATGACAGCCCAGGGAACCAATCAGATTATGACAAACTCCAGGTAAGGAGAAGGCTTCCTGACCCCTATAAAAGCAGCCAATACCAAAGGGCCCTTGGGTCCTCCATCTTTCCAGAGCCCCCTACCCTGATTTAACAGAGTAGCCATTTACTCCCTTTTCCCCTTTCCAAAAAAGCATCAAAACTGTCTTCCTTCATTAAATTGTTTTTTGTCTTTTTCTTTAGTACTGGGGATAGAACTCACAACCTTGCACTTACCAGGCAAGCACTTGAACTGCTGAGCTAAATCCCTGGCCCCGTCCTTAAATTTTGTATCTTTAATGCTTTACCAATAGGGAGTTTATGACCACCGCGGAGCAGCGATAGTCGTCCGCCCACCACACATACACAACAGCTCTCTATGTAGTGATGACTTTAGTGCCTAAAAACTAGTAATATAATATCACAGACTGATCAGGCCAGCAATCTCTTAAATAAGTGGACAACAAAGGTTTAAATAAAAGAGACAAATGCTATGATTTTAGGGGTTCAAGAAGATCAAAACCCTCTAGCAGAATTTGAGATTCTAGGGACTGAGACAAAGAACTTCTCTGAGTGTCCCATATTTATTTGGTTTTCAAACAAAGGGAGAGGATACTGAGGAAGATGCAGGAACTGAGCAGGA
>RJWT010051117.1:0-11360 GCA_004365215.1 Cuniculus paca
AATGATAAAATCAGTATGGTACTGGCAAAAGAAAACAGACCTGAGGATCAATGGAACAGATTAGAAGATGAAGACAGAGCTGCAAAGACACTCAGTCACCTTATCTTTGACAAAGTTGATGAACATGTTCACTGGAAGAATGATAGCCTCATCAATAAATGGTGCTAGAAAAACTGACTTTCCATATGCTGAAGACTAAAACTAGACCTATGCCTATGACCATGCACTATACTAAAGTCTAAATGGATCAATGATGCAAATATTAAAACACAAACACTAAATCTACTGGAAAAGAAAGTAGGGAGAAATCTTGAAGACATAAGGGTAGGCAGAGAGTTCATGAACAAAAAGCAAACTGCACAGTAAACACTTCAAAGGATCAACAACTGGGATCACATTTTATTTATTTATTTATTTATTTTCATTTTTTGAGACAGGATCTCACTGTTCAGGCTAGCCTTAAACTCACTTCATAGCCCAGGCTGGTCTCAAACTTGCAACCATCCTCCTGCCTCAGCCTCCTGAGTACTGGGATTATAGGCATGCACCACCACACCTGGCTGAGATCTCATTTTATTAAAAAGCTTTTGCACCTCAAAAGAAATCACCAACAGAATGAAAAGAAAACCCACAAGGTGGGAAAATTGTTAGTCAACTGTCCCTCAGACAAAGGACTTTTATCTAGAACATATAAAGAATTAAAAAATATCAGACCTCCCAAATTCAAACACCCAAACCAAAAATGGAAACCTGAGAGGAATATGCATTTCTCAAAAGAGGAAACACAAATGGCAAATAAATTTTTGAGAAAATGTTGAATGTCACAGGTCACTTAAGAAATGCAAATTAAAACAATACTGAAATTTAGTCTCATCACAGAAAGAATAGCTATCTTCAAAAATCATCCATAATAAATGCTGCTGGAACTATAGGGAGAAAGCAACACTTTTTCACTGTTGGTGGCAGTGTAGACTGATCAACCACATATAAATCAGTGTGAAAACTACTCAAAAAACCAGAATTAGAGATACCATTTGACCAAGCTATTTCCCTTCTGGGTATTTTTCCAGAATAATTGAAAACATTACACTATAGTGATATATGTGCACTTGTTTATAGCAACACAATTTGTAATCACTTACTCTTGGAAACAACCCAAATCCTCATGAAATGAGGAACAGATAAAAAAGAAGTGATATTTTTATACAATGGAATACTATTCAGTTATAAAAAAGATAAACTCGAGGCTTTTATAGGTAAATGGATACAACTAGAGACCATACTCATAAGTGAAATAAATCAGACTTGAAAGTGTAAACACTGTATTTTTTTTCTAGTGAAAGAAACTGAAAGAGTAAATAAGATCCAAAAGGTACAGTAGATACTGTGAAAATAAGAGAAGCTTCTCCAAAGGAAAGAATGGGGCAATGGAGAAAAGAAAGAAGGGAGAAAATATATATGCATATGATAGCCAAGATAATCATACTAATCATTCTGTCAGTTCACTGAAAGGAACAGTTAGTGCTTTTATTGTTTGATCAATTTTGCATGCCTATATCTGGTAATCTGAGCAACTATTTTGAAGACAACAATATGCAATATAGTAGTCATTGTTAATTTCCTAGCATCTTATTTTGAAATTCTGCATCATTTTTACTGTTTTTTTACTTTTTTAATAAAAGCAGCATGTCAGTCATTATGATTTCAGAAGCAAATATTGAAAATCTTTGACATACTCAAGTGTTTATGAACAATAAAGAAATTGATTTTCTCCCTATATATTCTATGCAATTTATTGCTGAGTGCAGGTCTACCAACTTGTGGTCATAAGAGGTCCACCAAAGTTAATAAGATTTGTATACATTTTTTATATTCTGCAGGACACAATAGGAACCTTTCCCTTAATCATGAACTGTTAAAAATACTTCAATCTTCTTGAGCTACTTAAGTCATTCTCTTGAATCCTAAGAATTGCAGAGACTGTTATGCACTGATTAGTTTAGACCAGTCAGAATTCGAACTCCAAAGCACAGCACAGAGCTGCTATCCACCAAAAGGGATAGAAGCAGAGCAAAGTACAGATCCAGAGAGAAAGAATTAGCGAGATATGTGGGATGGATGCTGTTTTGTACAACAGGACAACGTCTGTCACCCTACATTCCATGAATGTAGACTAGCCAAGTCTAGCCCTTGGTGGATGTAAGATATACTGAGAGAATCTATTTTGATCTTGGAAAGATTGTATTCCATTTCTCCATCTACTGGCTATAGCAACTAGAATAACAATTTAACATCGCACTTACAATTTGATCATCTTTAAAATGGCGTTGTATAGTATGATTTTTGAGAATTGAATATGGTGACACATAAATTGGTTCACATCACATAGTTGATACCTTTATCTTTCTCCTTCTATGATCCATATCCATCCTGTCCTAGAAAATGGAGAAAAGTAAATTCTGATATAGATTCTTAGTGAAACTGGGTTTAAAGATTGGAGTCGGGAAAAATAGAGAGGATGTACTTTGCACTTCATTCATGACAAAACTTCAGCTTCACACTGAGGAACAAATTGGGTAGAGTGGCACACACCTGTAATCCCACCACTCTAGAGCCTGAAGCAAGATTGTGGGTTTGAGGCTGGCTGGTGCTGCATAGTGAGTTCAAAGCTGGCTTGGACTACATTTGATTGAAACTCTGTTTCAAATAAAACTCACACACGCATCACTCTATACACACACACACACACACACACACACACACACACACTGAGGAACAGACAGGCACCTGAGGTACCCAACATGGGTGCAGTGTGGATGAGGTATAAGGCAGTACACATGTTGGTCTGGTCTGCTTTGGGATAGGCAAATGCTTGGCCTCAGAATCAACCTTCCATCTGTGGCTAAATATTCTAATTAGATGAAATTCAGTCCCATTCTCTGTGCTATGAATTGTCTCTCGGAAGGCTTTTCAAGGTTCATGTAAAGAGGCAGCAGGTGCACCAGTCTCACTAGCTCACCCAAGTGTCTGGAAATGAGCAGATGCTGCCTAATCTCACATCACATGCCACTGGAAGAGTAATGACCCACACACAAAATCCAAACTGGTTCTATGCTGACACTTCTAGCGACAGAAATTCAGTGTCTAATTTTGCCTCTAGTTTTATGCTTCATACAAAATAATGTTATCACCTAAGAGAGGAGAAAGAAAATGAATAGGAAAGAGAGTTCTAAAGGTAAACCATTCCAAAGATACAGAGGTCTTGGGAAACTCCCATATGCGGAGGAGGTTAGGAAAGGTAAGTAAGAACTTCCTATGGCTTTCAGGGTTTCCTTCTGAATACCTTGGGATATTATAGTTGTAGTAAGTAAAATGGAGATAACGAGAGGGAAAACAACATACTTAGACTAAAATTTGTTGGAACGTACGTTTTGAGAAGAGGTTGGCAGAAGATAAAGGCATCAGGAACATGAAAGGCTTTAGAGATTAAAGAATGTATTAACTCAGATTCAGATACATAGCCTTTATTCTGAAGGTGATGCACACAGAATTTCTTTAAAACAGAGCATTTTATTTATATTTTTGGACAATCACTTTAGCTGCAGAGGAAAGATGAATTGAGTGATTTTGGACAGGGAGACAGAAGGTTTCTATAAAGATCCAGGAAAGAAACAATGAATTTCTGGAAATAGGAAATAATAAGGGCCATCAGGAATGGAAGCTGAATAGACAGAACGATCAGATAATAAAGGGACTTATTTGCCGTAGTAAGTAACTTCTATTTGAAGCTGGAAAAACTAGGCTGTGGTAATGATGAAGAAACATTTGTATAGCAATTGTTCTGGATTCAGGTGCTGGAAATGGAGCCCAGACTTTATAAGCATGTCTGGAAGACCTTACTTACTTCCTAAAACTAAGAAAACACAAAGGACAAGAGATTTTCTGAAAGCATAATTTACACTTTAAGAGCTTGGTTTTACAGTGCAAAATCGGTAAGAGAAAATTTCAGATTACTTACATTTCTTATTTTTGAGGGAAAGATCAGTCAAATCCAAGGAGTGCTTAACTACATCCCCAGTACTTTTCATTGAGTTTTGAGACCAGCGTTCACTAAGCTGCTTGGGCTGGCCTTAAAGTTGTGATTCTCCTGCCTCAGTCTCTGTAGTAGCTATAACTGAAGGTGGGCCCCAAAATGTGCAGTACATTTCTCACAATCATTTTATAATAGCCATTATTTGCATGGATTTCTTTAGTATTCTGAACTCAAATATACACACCTCATATTCGTATGTTGAAGTTTTAATCTCCAGTACTTCAGAATGTGACTATATTGGGAGATATAGCTGTTAAAGTGGTAACACAAATTAATCCCTTGAGTCAATGAAGTGATATCTTTCTAAAAAAATTAAAATACAGATATACATATAAGACTATCTAAAGACTGAGGGGAAAAAATCCCTCTATAAACCAGAGAGAAAGAGACTCCAAAGAAATCAATCCATTTCAAACCTAGCTCCTATACTTCTATCCACTAGAACCGAGAGAAAATAAACTTGTATAATTTAAGCCATTTAGTCTGTGATATTTATTATGCTGGAAAGCTAACACACTTGGTACAACCTTGTGGGAAGGTTTAGTTTAAGTTAATAAATGGAATGAATGGTAAATCTGGGGTTTGTGGTGGATTAACTAATGGTCAATTTTTAACACCCAGTTGAACTGAATCAGCAAGGTGCTGGGTGTGTATGGTCCACCTGAGAATTTTTTTCCAACAACATAAAAGGAGAACTGGAAGGGAAGATGGAGTGCTGTTGATTCTCCTGAAGAAGCCTGTGTTCTAGCTTTCCTGATATAAACTCAATTGTTATTGTCTGAAGAGCTGAGGTCCTTGATGTCACTGAGGATAGTTTTGGTTCTTTTCAAAAGGAGTTCTGGTCCTCACTGTGAGCATTGCTTCCTGGCTCCAGTGCAGATCCCTCAGTCTGCTGGCACAGATCCTTTATCCCATTGACTCAGACCTTCTAGCTTTCAACACTGACCTTTGAGTCTTCCCAGGTCAGCTTCTTGATACAGACTTGCATGAGACATTGTCCTGGACTCTAGGCCTCCAGTTGGCCTCATGGACGATGTTGCCATGAGCTCTAGGTCTTCAGTGGGATTCGTGAAAGACATTGCAATGGGATCCAGGTCCTCAGCTGGATTCTTGTGTCACTAGTGTATGGACAGATCTCCCACAACAATTACATTTGACTCTGTGTGAATATTATAATCTTAAAATTACATGTCTTGTATTAAATCTTTTCCTTTGTAAACCCTGACTACAACAGAGTTCACATTAAAGCATTTTTGTCCCTTTTGTCTAACAATATTCTTAAAGTGATGAGAGTCTTATTTATCCATCTCAATCACAGGCAGATATATAAGACATACAAAGTTCAGAGACAGTTGTCAGAAGCAACAAAAAGCTTTCTTAATGTCTTCCTGATCTCCCTCTACAAGGGTAAAACCCAACTCTGACTCATCAACCAGAAAAAGAAATTAAAAGAAATGGTGGCTTCCAGAGGGTGTTCTTAACAGACCCTGAACTCCGCGCCAACAACATCCGTTTTTAGTCTCTGTGATCAAGATATAACTCAAGATTGAGGACACGTGTAGATGCCCACATTCACTAAGTGTAAAGCTTTTTTTTTATTTTAAAAAGAATAAAACAAAACAGGATAAAACAAAACAGAACAGAGTTAAGCACAACAAAGCATATCAGAACACAACACTGCAAGCAATACAGGTCTTCAAAGCATAACAGCAGGAAATTATCGATGGCTACCCTAGTGTCTCTTGTTTTCTTCAAAATGGTTGTTCATACATTCACACACATAAACTCAAACAAAACAAAATAATATAAAACCAGATAAAACAAAAGAGTGAAATCATTACAGGCCTTCAAATCAAACAATAAGAAATCAACAATGGCTACCTTAATGTCCTTTGTTTTCGTCAAAAAAGCTGTTCATACCTTCTCGCATATTGCAATCAAATAGTAGAAAACAGACTTAACTCAATCAAATGAAAGAGTAAAACACTATTGGACTTCAGAGCCTGAAGATAAGAAATCAGCTATGGCTACCATAATGTCTCATTTTCTTCAAAGTAGTTGTTCATATCTTGATACTTAATAAAATCTGTTCTTGTAAACTCTTTAGGAGTAGTTTCAAACATGTATAAGTGTATACATGTACATCTATCCTTTCTGTGCTAGAGGCAATAGCAGAACAAAGCACTAGAAAAACAAAAAACAATAAAGACAGATAAGTAACAGTAATAAAGAGCCCAAAACAATAACAATATAGCCTTTGTAAGCAAAGTGATATGAAGATACCTAAGGTTGTTGTTTCGTATAGTTGTCTTCAAGAGTTGCTCAGATTACCAGGTATAGGTATACAGAATTGGTCCAGTCCTATGAATGTTAGCTATTTTGTTCTAAAAACTAATAAAGTTAGTAGTGCAATCATCTTATCAATCTTAAGTGTGTATATATGTATATAAATTTATATCTGATGCCATGTCACCCTGCAAATATACCCTTGATATACTATTTTAGATCTACTAACTTGACCTTCTCAATTTATCATTGCTGAGCCATAGGAAGACATGGACAGCATTTAATTGCTATCTGATACAGTAAAATTTATTTTCATATGTATCATATGGTAGGATAGAAGTGACTGAAGAGAAGGAAATTCACCAGGAGGTTACTCCAGTAATTCCTCAATCATTTTATCCATTTATTTTATAAATGTTATCAAGTTCATATTATGTAACACTCATTTCTGTTTTGAAGATACAGTGACTGAAAAAAATCAGATCTATTGACCATATGAAGTTATATTCAAGAAGAAGAAAACAAGAAGCAAATATGATTGTGCATGTAAGTCCTTTAGAGAAAGAGGTAACAGTCACTAAAAGCTGCTACCACAGCTATGTATAGAAGGAATAGGGAGATCACATAATTCCTCACTGGTAAGATAATGTTCACTGAAGATGGAATAGAATGAGAACACATGAAAATGGAAGGTATTTGGCAGGAAGATGAAATATGAAGCCATTGATGCAAGAATGTGTTTGGTTTACTCAGGAAATAATGAGTAGAGTATGGCTAGAGCAGTCAGTAATGGGGAGAGAGGGAGTGTGTGCATTTTAAGAAGAGTAATAGATCATATGAAGTTCATAAAATACTATTATGTGTTTTGGTCAAAATAGTGATATTATGTGGTATTAGTTTCACTACTTTGTTGTTCTTAAACTTGCAGTTGTTCCTAGGCACTGGCAGAGAGGCGCATGGGGCTGAGTCAGATGAAAGTCAGAGACAGGGACGAAGAAGGATACATTTGGAGCTCATAGGCTTAGAAAGGCAGCAGGACAATTTGCCTGTGCCAGAGGGCATCCTGAACGGACATGGGGCAAGGCCCGAAGAACCTTTTCAGACTTGGCCAGGATTTGCCTTCTGGTTCCTCAGTTCATCCAGCATACCCAGTCGTGGCATTTTCCACCATAGGTGGCAATGCTAGAAGCTGATGAGAAAAAGATGCTTTCCTGAGTAAGCTGTACCCAGATGTTCACATTATTACAAATACACTGTCATTTGGCAGGAAGCTATCTGCTCTTCCTGGTACCAACTATAGCTCTTGGGCTTCACAGGTGCACCTGTAAGAGGGCATTGCTTCATTCTCACAATCAAGAAGTAATAGGATCACACCAAAATGGGTCCCTTTCTAAATTACTCATGATTCAGTCATTATCACCATCATCATCATCATCATCATCATCATCATCATCAAGAACAACAATTTTTCTTCAGAGATTGCTATATTCTAGGCACTAGAATAAACTGATATTGGGATAATATGATTTAATGCTCATGGCAATCATATGTGGTCTTATTTTCCTTATATTTAGAGGAGAAAACTGAGAAATGCAAAAAATATTATGCACATTCTTTCAAACTAGACTCCCTGACCACAAGCAAAGGCTATGAAGGCAGAGTTTCTCACCTCATGAGTCTGCCTTCCTTTACGGAGTAAAAAGCTGATTACCTGCCAGTACCTGTGGAAGATCTGACAGCTAGTTTATCTCAGGGATTAATTCTTTTACGATTTTTTTATACTAATTCTGCCAAGAATTTTAATTTTTTGCAAGTGGAAACAGAACCCAAAGCTGAGAACTACCAGAAAAGTAGTAGTAAGTTGCTCCTATGACTGTAATGATTAAGCATTTGCTCTTGGGTCTCACACTAGAGTCTGTCTCTGAGTGGAACCTGACTCAAGATCCAGGGTTTATAATTTTTGGTTACAGTCAATGATCTAGTGCAATTCCGTGTGATAAAAGTAGAGCACAAACCGTACCCATAATTCTCATGCTTTAGATAGCTGCATTTAAAAAATTTAAGCTGAGAATGTAGCACAGTAATAGAGGGTTTGCCTCACATGTGCAAGGTCCTGGGTTTGATCCCCAGCACTGCCCCCACAAAAAAAATAACACATTCATAAACTAGTTGAAATTAATTTAATAATATATTCTATTTGACTCAGTTCTTTAAAACATAGTGTATACTGTACGCCAAGAGCATATTCAGTTAAGAATCACTGCATTTCAAGAATCAGTAGCTTCATGTAGCTAAGAGTCTCTGTTGGTGAGAGAAGTAGGAAAACTTGCAGAATTCTGTGCACAAGTGCATAGACACACACTGACAGACTCACTGTGATAAACCAGGGCAAAGCTGTCAGAAACAAGTATACGTCTTGTATTTATTTCCCTCCTCTCTAATATCTTGTCTATGCTAGTGATGGTGAACCTTTTAGAGCTTTCAGTGATAATAAACAGCCAGTTGTGGCACACAGGCCATAGGTTTCCCACTAGATACCCTTCAACCATCCAGGAGACACCAAAATCCTCATGTATCCCAATGTCTCCCAGAATGCTATCAGTCTGTGGGGTTCCCCATTCTTTCTTCCTGTTCTCCAACCACAGCTCAGGTCTGTTCTTTCTAGGCCTCTCTTTCTCACAGATATGAACAGCTGAATTTAAAAATGCACCAATGAGAGTGGGGGGGCATTGCTTTCATTTTCTCCCTGCAGAATGACTGAAAACAAACACAGTAGGATCATGGAAGGAGCTGTGTTTCAAAGCTCCACCTGCCACCACCAGTGTGATTTTTTAAACCAACACAAAGTCAAAGCTGCCTCCTTCTGCAACTTTTGGCTGTTCAAGAACCGAGCATTCCCACTACATTGTGCTATTCAGTGTTCCCTCCGGTCCTCCTTATTACACATCAACTTACAAAATGGGTGTTCATGCAACTAATACTGATAAAAATAACTGATTTCCTTGAGTCAAGACCTAAAATGTCTCATCTCCAGGAGCTTACTACTAGTCAATAACCTAAGTCCTATTGTCCTAATAAACCAACCTAGTATCTCCCCACTCTCATTCAATTTGTGTGTATTTTTCACCTAATGTATTTGGCATCTGGATAGGTTGAATTGTTGGTTCACTACCACACAGAGAGCTCTGAGTGTCTAGAAAGGCATCAGTAAGAGATAATGATACCAAAATAAACCCAATAGCCAAAGTCACGCCGTAAGTAGACCTGGGTTTACATTTTGCAAAATAATATTACTGACTTTGGGGGCAGGCTATGTTCTATCCCTTCTTTTCTGGGTGCAGTGTATTCACCTTTGTATTTGCTCTTTACTTGGATGTATTCTTGTGCTTAATAATTCTGGTAACTTCCATATCTGGCCCAAATGTCCCCTCTGATTCCCAGACATATATAAATAGGTGCTCTTTTTACCTATTGAATTCCTTAAAACATGAATGTGTTTTAAACAGCTCCCTGGATCTTTCCAGGAGTTTCAGGAAAAAAAAATAAACATATTTTAAAAGAGCTGATCTCACTGAAGATAAACTGCCAAACCCATACTGACATGACTATATACTGCATCATCTTCTTCAGGATACTGTGCTTGAATTGAGGTCTTGAACTCATCCAATGGAAGGCAGTCAGTCAGTCATATCCTCTCTTCCCTGACTGCAATGAAATTTGGTAAAATTATATGTTTCTTTTTACAGTGTTGCCTCTACAGACTTGGATTTGAATGATGGAATACTCAAACAGTGTCTCACAGAACCCACAGCTGCCCATTGAAACACAAATATGAAATGTGTATTTATATGGTAAGACTCTGGGGGAAGGCAGAAAGAACTCTACTGTCAACCATTCCTCCATTTCAGTAAATAGCATACCATCCATCCAGTTTTCAAGTCTAAAACCTTGGAGTCACTTTTGATCCTCTCATCCTTACCACCCCCAACCCCACTCATTTCGTTTAGAAGACTTCTCAGTTCTATTTACCTTCATCTGACACCCATTCTCTACTGTCCAACAGTAGAGTGTTGATCAGCCTCTGTGCCTGGATGATTGAGGTGGCTCCTGACTAATCTCTGACTGTCTAGTCCACTGCTACATTTTATTTTCTAAACAGCCATGTTTTCAAAATCACAATTTGGATGATATCTGTCCATGGTGAAAACTATTCGGTGTGTTCCTGTCAGACCTAAAATAAAATCCAAATCCCCTAAGCAGGCCTGAAAATCCCTGGGTGGCCGGTCTATGGCAAGGCTATTGGCACTCATTTCTCCTCTCTCCCCACTTTATCTATTTCACTCTCTTTTGGATCTTACTCACTTGTAGCAATTTGAACTTTGCTGTCACCATTTCTACTTTGTGTATGAGGGAGAGGTTCAAAGGTCCTTGTCTTCCACTGAGTCTCCAGACAGATGTTACATTATTGGAAGGTTTTCTTATGCAGACTTTACAAAGTAAAACTCATTATTACATCCTAATTCTCCTTAGCATGCATTTTAACTCACAATGATTATAAATGCTTAAATATTTGCCTATTAACTCAAATATGATTATAAATTAAAAAATTTTTAAAAGCAGATTTTTAAAATTGTTCTTACTTGGGTTTATCTCCCATTGTCTATCATTGTGCATGGTGCTTGTTAGGTGTTCAGTGCATATGGTTAAAGGAAGGAAATGGTGAGGAGGAAGGAGGAAAAACAAAGGACAGAAGGAAGGAAGAAGCAGAGGAAGAAAAAACAAAAAGCAGCTAAATAGGGGTTTAGTTTAATGAATATTCATGTTACTCTTCCACGGTAAGTCACGTGGGTTGAATTAAATTATCAAAGATTTTTATGTGATGAACAAAACAAGTTGTAAATGATATAAAGTGATTCAAATTGTACCATTAAGACATCCTAATAATTCATCCCTACCTACCTCTCCTAGGCCACCTCTGACC
>RJWT010051118.1:0-10746 GCA_004365215.1 Cuniculus paca
TCTGCACCCGCCCAGGGGTGGAACCGACATACAATGTAAGATCGGAATGGGGGCGTGTTTTCCTCTTTGGCATGGTTTGCTCTTTCTGCTTACAGCCACCATGAATGGCTGCCCTCTTTTGCTCTGGCTGCTGCCTTGAAGTGTTGCCCCAGTGCCATGCCACCCTGCCTTGGAGCCAGCTGATTATGGACTAAAATCTACTGAAATGGTAAGCTAAATAAATCTCTCCTTCCTTCACTTTGGGCATCAGATATTTTGTCTCAACAATGAGAAAAAAAGTAACCAAAACAACTGTATAAAAATACTACATCTTTTTATCCATTCTGGGCATTTAGGTTGTTTCCAAGATTTAGCTGTTACGAGGCCTGTCTGGTGTCCTCCAGGTGGAGGGAGGGCTCACTGGTGCTCTTGCAGGCCTGCTGAGGTCCTCTGGGTGGAAGGAGGGCTCACACACACTCTTGCCAGCCTACCAAGGTCCTCCACGTGGAGACAGGGCTCACCGGCACTGTCACAGGCCCACTGAATTCCTCCAGATGGTGAGAGGGCTCACGCATGTCTGATTCGAGTACTAAAGGACTTGTGTTTTCACACAAATGTCCCTAAAAATAAGTCAAAGTACATCTACTGCTCAAGTAGACACGTACAATGTTGCCTCAGGTGTTCGGTTGAGAGCTTTATTCCATCTGAATTGCTATTGTGCAAGAATTTCAAGCCAATGCAATACCAACACTGATCATTTTTAAAAGTAACAATAGTAACTAGATCTTGTTGAGCATCTAGTGTTTGCTGGGCACAGAGTTAAGGATTTTAGATGCATACACTTAAACTCAGTTAGTGCATGATGAGAAGAATGGTAAGGGTATTGCACATAAACCCCTTAGCGCAATGTCACTTTGGCCAAGTATCTCTCTGGCTCAGTTTTCACTTCTATAAAATGAGGATTCAAGGTTTTTAAGATGATTAAATGGAATCATTGTCTAAATCCTGGGGATGCGCTACATGCAGTGTGTCTAACATTAAAGACAAATTACAAGAAAAGTAAACCTTTCCATAGTCTCACACACCTCTCCACCTATTAGACTATCATACTATTTCCCAGACCCCTTCACTCAGTATTCTCAAAACAAACATGAATAAAATAATCATTTTCCTCTCCTGAATCCTCCTTTTTGCCTATATTCATTCCCTAGACACCTCCATTCTGGCACTGTCCCTTACAGCTGCACTGAGACTGTAACTAAGATCACCAGGGGCCTTGCTATTCATGGAAAACAATGAAAGTTATGGCGCCAGCAATGGACGCTGTTCACTATGTCTTCCCTGAAACTCCTAGCATTGACTTTCTAACTGGCTTCTGTGCTATCTTCTTTGCAAATTCCTATTTTTCTCTTTGACCTCTAAATACTGGTGCAAGGCTTTTTGCATTTCTTCTTTTTCTCTTTTATAATCCTGCCCATCTTCATGGTCTTGAATACCATTTACATTGTGACAACTGTGCCATGGACTGGAGTCTTCCCATCCCCTACTTCATATGACATAAAGAAAACTCTTACTTAATTTCTTATCCTTTGATAGGATATCATGTAAGGAGAACATACTTGCCTATAAGTGTACCTTAGAAGTTTATGATGCCCAGCCTCTAATTTTAGTGTGTGACATCATGCAGACTATTTGGTGCCTGAGCATTCCCAACAGAAGTGACATATATAACATACACATCACATAAGGTTTTTTTAGGCTATTATTTGACAGGCTTGACATGTACCTCTTATCACAAGTAACTGGAATGCAAAAGAAAGGCAGATATCTGAGTCTACAAAAAGTTATTACCATAAACAATCCTGGTTTTATATCTTAGAAGACCTGTATCAAAAGGCATCAATACATTTAGTACACCATAAAATTAGCAATAATGAGTATAACTTCTAGGTGAACCTTTTTGTCCCTTAATTTAGTTTTGTACCAAGAGCATCTTTTTAATGAAACTGTGTTGTTTTTTCCACAGAAAATATAACCTTTTGAAGATGGCCAATGTAAATATATCATAATAATACATTTAGCACCATTTATTGGGATGTGTATCCTGTGAGGCTATGAAAATTGTTGTCATTACATTAGTGAAAAAAGACTAGAAGAAAATATTTCCAGGCAGCTACTCCTTTACTAACTAAGGGGAGTCCTGACCAGCAGTTTCCTTAAGCCTAAGGGGTTCTCATTTATTTAACAAATTCTTTGATGACCTATGAGAACTAGATCATTACAATTAATGCATTATTCTTAACCAATGAAAGACTCAAGTTGTTGTACACAGACAACAAATCTATTATATTTGTGAAATCTATCTTGACATCATTTTAACCAGCTGGCAACCTGGTGGAAGCACATGCTTAACACTAATGACATTTATCTATGGGTCCATTTAAGTTATAGAGTATTTTTCTCCTGTATACATATAAATAATGAGAACCAGACCTCAGAGGAGAGAGAGAAAGTTGGGGAGTTTCTGTTATATTAAATGTGTTTTTTTCCCTTAAGTATTGTGTTTGAGGAAATAACTCCTTCTGGTTTCACACAGAAGTTTGTTCTTTCCACAGGGTCTCTGTTTCAGTCTCCTGAGAAAAACTGCAACCCAAAACACTAAGGTAGGACATAGCTTTTATGTGTGTTATCCTGGGTGGGCAAAATTCTGATGTCTCATCTAGCCCAGAGACAGACTATGCACTCCTCATGTCAGACAACTTCACTGTCTTCAGCATTCTGAAATGGTCATTTTCTACAGGCTCAAGTTAAAGGTGCTTAGTTGTTGGGTAGGAGGAAAAGGTTGGGGTGGTTTAGAGTTCCTCTTTCTCTAACTTTACATACCTCCAAAAAAGGAAAGTACAAAGTGGGAGGGAAAGATTAGAAAAGATCATCTCCTTACCAGTGGAAGATCAGACCAGAAAGAAAAGTGAAGCAAAACAGGCTCCATGTTTTCCCTGAAGAGTGGAGAAGGAGTAGGTCAATTTGTTTTGGTGAAACTTGTCCCCCTGGTTGTAAGGATAACTACTGAACTATCATCTTTTAACTGGTGGAAGGGGTCCTGTGATTTTTTTTTTTTGGGGCACTGGGTATTGAACTCACGACCTTGTGCTTGCCAGGCAGGCACTTAGGCCACTGAGCTAGATCCCCAGCTGTTGTGTTTTTGACACAGGGTCTCACTATGCCATTCAGGCTGGCCTTGAGCTCACTCTGTAGCCCAGGCTGGTCTCGAACTCACAACAATCCTCCTGTCTCAGCCTCCTGAGTGCTAGGATTACAGGCACGAGCCACCACGCCTGGCTGGTCCTGTGCTTTATTAATAGGTGTGTATATTTTCTAAATATGAAGTAGATTTCATAAAAAGACCATTTTACAGCATTTTGTGTCAAACTCCACTAGAGGGAACTCTAACACTACTTTTCTGTAGTGCTGTTTGACAGCAAATTACAAGTCAGGTCAAACAAGGAGCACTACTAATAAATTCAACAACTAAATCTAAATGTAACATATACAAAACAGGAATAAAATGTTCCATTAAAGAAGCTTTACAACCTTCCCATGTTCTCAATTTAAATTTATCATTTAGCAAAACATTAAGCAATCAATAAAAACATAATATAAATTTTAAAGCATAAAAATTTTGATTACCTAAGCAAGTCACAATCCAGAATCTATGAAAAAAAAGCAAACTTTTACTTCTGTCCAATTATCTCAGTGGAAGACCTCCAAATGGTACAGGGGGAATACTAGATATCTGATATACTGAATTGATGTTCTCTAAAATAAAAGAATGAATTCTAAGAACAATGGAGTTTAGTAAGAGTAGAAAGTATTTAATGAGCAAAAGAAAGTTTCCATATAAGAGGGGTAGAAGGGGGGGCGGTCCTGAGTGGGTGACACCCATTTTAAAATAAAAGCTAAAACTCTACATTAAAATGCATAATATCTTAGGGAGAAAAAAAATATTGTCAGACATTACAAGGTTAAAAAAAAATAAGTAGTTGCATTTCAAAATAGAAGATATGGAGCCAAGTATAAAGAGTAACATCAAAAAGACAAGAGTGATTTCTTCACATAAACTTTTGAGATCTTGACTGTAAACAACTACTGCATACTGGAAGAAACAGATCTTAGAAGATAGGCAAAATTTTCCTTTTCAACTTCCTGACCCTTCAAGGGACTTATCTCTCTCTGTCTCTGTCTCTGTCTCTCTCTCTCGCTGTCTTTCTCTCCCTCTCTCTTTCTCTCTCCCCCCCACACACGTGCACACAAAAAATATTGTGGGTATATTTGGAATAAAGATTTTGAAAAGTGTATTAAGATAATTCTTTGTGGGCTGCAAAGAGGAAAATATTTCATATCTTCGGAGATTGAAGGTGACGAAGACCATTTCCAAGTATTCTTCTTTACAAGCTATTATTATAATAAAGGATTCATAGAAAAAGGAACTGATAGCAAAAAAAATGCTGGTTATAGGAAAGTAAGTGAAATTTCAAAATACTGACTTTGATGTATTCCTTTCATTCATTTTATAACCTGAAATGCTATCCCTTATCTAGTTTTGCAGTTAGTTTTTCTAATAATTTTGTTATGTTTGCTATGAAGACCCAACAGGTAGCTTTTGTTCATTAAGCAAACTGTGGATTATGACTATGTGAGGTAGAAAGGTTCAATTTATTTTGTTGCCATTTAGAGATGCTAATATGATTGCGAAATGCCCTCTGTGAATGTGTTGAATATTTTATTTGTAAACATTTCTCTGTACGAATAAAGATAACATGAAGAGTCCCTGAAGATGTATTAGAGACTTCAGAGCTAGAGAACCAGCTAGCATCTTTCTAATTACCTTTTTCTCTTCCCTGTACTTAGCCCCTTTAATGGATTTAGAATCACTGTTGAAATGCCAACACAGCCTCTATTGTGGACCATTGGTGGGAAGACTTACTCTATACGATCCATTTTTCATAATGAAAGGGCTGAGCAGAAGGGATTTGTTAGGCATAATTTACATCTACTGCAGAGTCCAACCTTAATTATTCACTGGCTTATTCTCCTGCTTGGGCATAATAATAAAAGCATTTTGTTCCTATGCTGTCTCACTATTGCTGACTGTTTAGCTATTTCACAAATCATTGACACATCTGCCAAAAGTTCTTTGGGGACAGAGTAAAGTAGGAAGGCACATTGTCAATTATTTTGCCATTTCTCAGAATATTTAATAAAATCTTTAATGAAAAAAAGGAGATTGAAGCATGTATATAGATCTATTGTCTGTGGACTTTAATGTTTCCATTACCCACATTCTCTGTCTCCCAAAGACAATTAAAAATTGTCTAGATTTTTTTAAAAACTTAAAATGAGAATAAGAATGTTTATGCACATTTGAATTTTTAATGGATATTACTGTTACTCAATCAAAAAATTCCATCAAATTATGTCTCATGAATGGTGCATGAGAAAGAATATCTCCAAACAACACTGTATTTTCTCCCAAAAGGATAGGTGAAAATTACCTTCACTTGTTAATCTGCTAGGTAATTTATCTTTCAGATGTACTGACATAAATGCACAAAGACATATCCATTTCAAGGGGTAATAAAACCCAGAGTAGAGAACCTTATACAGAAAGTTAGAGGGAGGAGAATAAATATGAAAAATTATTTTTAATATACTACTTATTTTGAAATGCATTTTGTATTAAATTTTCTGTTTAGAAACTTTAAAAATCAAGTGAAGAAATAATGTACTATTAACATATAATGTCATGCTTTTATCTTGTTATTTTAATGCAAAATACCACTACTGGCTAACACAGTAAAATCATCTTGGTACATAACAAAATTATTAGAAAAACTAACTGCAAAACTAGATAAGGGATAGCATTTCAGGTTATAAAATGAATGAAAGGAATACATCAAAGTCAGTATTTTGAAATTTCACTTACTTTCCTATAACCAGCATTTTTTTTTTGCTATCAGTTCCTTTTTCTATGAATCCTTTATTATAATAATAGCTTGTAAAGAAGAATACTTGGAAATATTCAGTATCTTCAGCAATGGGAAACTGTAATGGAATATAGTGTGAAGCCATTGAAATAGAAGTTTCAAAGAATTGTTTATGGCAAACAAAATATTCCACAAGATATAAGTAAAAATGTCAGAAAACAAAACTGAAAATTCTAAATGACTTAATTTAGTCTCATCCTCCAGTGGTAAGCTAGAGAATGAGAAAGTATGGTATACAAAAAAGAATGAAGAAATTAAAATTCAAAAAATTATCTCTAACCTATGGAATATAAGAACTTCGGTTTTCTAAGTTGTTCTCTTTGAATTTTATTATTATATCATTAGAATAGAATAATGTTATTTTATTAACAAAATTCTCTTTCCTTTCTCTATTTCTTAATTTAACCTATCACCATATGGCTCAGCAATTTGATCATGCCATCACTTGCACAAAACTAGTTTCCTTGGAGAAGGATGCCTTGTTTAACTTTGTACTTCCCAGTTCACTATGCTTAATAAATGTTTTTTATTTTAAATTTTCAAAAACAATGAAAACACTTCACAACACAGTCAACACCCAACTGTTGGAGACAGAGTTGTACAGGGTTAAGTTGCTGAACACAGGGACCTCTGGCTGTGTTGGAAAAGCTCATATTCCTAGTGCTCTGAAGTCAAGATAACACCATAGCTGAGGCAGTTGAGGACACAGGTTGCTGACACTTCCTATTCCAGAGCAATAAAGCTGCCAACCTTAGAGAGTGAACATTTCTCTTAACTGGCAAGATTTACTGCTTAGTGAAGTCTTTGAACTAACTTCCGAAGGTCCTTCTCAGTTCCTGTGTTTGCCTCAGTATCCCCTTCCTTTGTTTGAAAACCAAATAAATATGGGCTGTCCAGTGGAGCTCTTTGTCTCAACTCCCAGAGTCCCTGAGAAAGTTTTGATCTTCCTGAAGCTCCAAAAGTCATACTATTGATTTCTTTTCTTTAAACCATTCACAATCTGCTCATTCAGGAGCCTAGGCCTAGGCCAACACCCCTATACACAATAACAAAATTACTCTTTTCTAGATTCTCTAAGTATTAACATTTGTCACTGTCCTATCTATCTATCTATCCATCCATCTACCTCTATATCACTCCATGTTGATATCAAGGACAAAAATACTCTTGTGTATAAACATAATACTATTAATGCAACCTATATAGTTAATATTATCTAGTGATATTATATTATGGTCAAAATTTTTTTGTCTAAATAATAATAGCTTTAGGTATAGATTTTGTTCCTCTAGTATCCAAATAAGGATGAGGCTTCACATTTATGGAGTAAATTTCTCTAGATGCTTATTCTGAGGATGTCTCATTTTGTTTTTGTTTTTTGTTTGACTTTTATGACAGATAGGTTTGAAACATTTTAACCAGATATTATATAGGATGTCTCAACATTTTAAACTTTTCTGAGTCTTTACTTGTGATTAGAATCAGTTGAAATACTTTTAACAAACAAAAAAAAATAGAATGTAGACTAATATAACCACTAAGAAAATGAGTACGGAAACTTCTCAAAAAACTAAAGCTAGAAATTCCATCTGATCTAGCTATTCTTATTTTAGGTGTCTTCCTGAAAGAGTTAAAGATATTATAGTACAGTGATACATATACCCATTTTTATGACAGCACAGTTCCTAATAGCTAAATCTTGGAAGCAGTCTATATGTTCACCAACAGGTGAATGCATAAAGAAATTGTGGTATTTGCACACAATGGAGTATACTCTGTTCAAAAGAAGGATAAACTTGAGTCATTTGTAGGAAAATGGATGCAATTTTAGACCATAATGTTAAGTGAAATAAAGCAGATAAACAAGTTTAAATATCTCTCAGTTTCTCTATATGAGAAACTCAAAATATACATAGCAAAATAAAGATAGATAATAGGAAGTACAGAGATAGATCTTTCTCAAGTAGAATGGGAATCAAGAGATGGAGGGAGGGAGCGGAAAGGAAGGGATTGGGAATGAAAAATGGAATTGTTACATTATGTGAATGTACCAACTCCACACAAGGAATACAAACATTATGTACTTCAAACATGTACTAATAAAAATAAATAGTGTGTCTTCCTCAAATGCATTACATTCGAAGGCATATAAAATTTGTTTGTCCAATTATGTTTATAGTGTTACTTTGTATTTTTCAAAAATTGTATTTATCAATTAGAATTCAAAATTATATATGTTTGTATTGTATGACATGATATTTTGATATGTGTGTATGTCTTAGTTACTTTTCTCATGGTGAGAAAAAGTACCTGACACCAAGTTAAAGAAGGAAAATTTTATTTCAGCTCACACAGTTTGTGAGGTTTCAGTCCATAGTCAGCTGACTCCAAGGCAGGGTAGCATGGTGAAAGGACACTGCAGAGGAGAAACAGTTCATGGCAGTGTAGGCAGGAGGCACGGAAGCAGTGAAGCAAGTCTCCCTTTTCCTATCCAAGGTACAAGCCTTTTGATTGGTACTGCCACACCCAGAGTAGGGCTTCCATTATCCACACCCAGATCTGTTAAATCAATTTAGTTATTACACACTCTTAATCCCAGTATCACACATCCCAATCCAGCATCAAATACCCATGATCCAGAAATCTCCCAGAAGCCCCACCTACAAGCACATAAGACTGGGGGGCGCAGCTAGATAGAATCCATAACACTGTATCCCTGACTCATGTATATGGAGCTATGTCTATGTCTCTAACTTCATGCATTTATTTCTGTTTCTATCATTATATCCATTTATCTTGAGGTACCTACTTACTTAAAACAATGAGTTTACACAGATATCTCCAAATCCAACCAAACATAAGATTTATTTCAGCATTTCTTCTTTTTACATTAGTACTTTTTCCTCACACACATTATTTTTGGTGTTCTCTGTATGTAACCAAATTCCTGGGCCTTAATCCTTGGAATCTCAGCCTGATGAAGAAGGAAAAAGGGAAATAGGAGAATGAAAGAAGTCCAGCTAGAAAGTTTGATTTTAGACACAACAGGTTTTCCATTGCACAGCTCACCTGAAGAAATGCCTGCAGACAAAGCAAAAGAGGAAGAGAAACTTTCTCCAATTATTATTGATACTAACTTTTATCACTTGGCTAAGGTTGTGTCTGCAGGATGTCTCCAGTCATAAGGGGAGCATTTCTTCCTTGGATAATTTGTAATAATAAATGTCTTTTTGATTCTTTGCCAATGAATATCTTTTTCCTCATCATATTTCAACCACCCAATGGTTTTAGCACTCTTTGATATTTCTTTTCTGAATGTTAGTATACCATTGTCTGGCAAACAGTGATGTATTAATTCTTTTATTCTTTTTATATGCATTACTTGGCATTCTTCTTTAAAGAGCAGCATCTCCTTCTTTTTTCTTTTCTTGCTAATAAGTTTCACTATAAACGTATGGATTTTTTTTATTATTTTCATTTTTTTATATAAAGAGCGACCATGCACAAAACCCCACACTCCAGTGACTCATGGTTTAAGTAAGGAAGAGAGATGTAAACAAGTAATTGCAGGAATGTAATAAATAGCACCAATTTCAGAAATTATTCCTACCTAATCCAAATACAGTGCTATACTTTGCTTAAAGTCTGTAATGTCTTATGCACCAGTAAACTGCCAATAAAAGAGATATTTGAAGGGAACCCTTAATTTGGTACAACAACTGTTATCTATCCTTGTACTGAGTAACACATTTTGAAACTTTAAATGGATTCAGTGATGTATTTTAAAAAGAATGTATAGGTCATGACTAATGCTGCTGTCTGAGAGAGACGGTTATATTTTTTAAAAACAGCCCAAAGGATTATCATGTTTTACATACTTTCCCCCACAAATGTCTCCACTTTTCTGAGAGGCTCATACGTTCAACTATATTTCATTACCATTTAAAGAAGCCAGACAAAGCTGAGACTCTGAAAGATACCGGCTTTGTTTTGATTCTTTTTTTGAAACCTCTGTAAACTCATCTTTTTGCTTTCACTTAGTTTTTCACTGGTTAGGTCACAAGAACTATACATATCTGTGTGAAAACGAGCAGCAATCTACATTTTCCCTGCATGCAAGATGACAGTGATGAAGGGAAGGGCTGGGAAGGGCATGTGCTTTGGCTCTGGTGAGGCCTATTTGAGGCTGCACTTCAGCCGTACAACCTCAGTGAATCTCAGTGCCCTCAGGGAAAGTGTCTACCTCGCAAAGGTTTCTGGGTTGATATGAGACGATACGTGCTAAATGCATTTATCATTGCCAGCAGTTAGCCAGGTGTGGGCACTGTAACGATCCAAACAGCATGAAACAAAATAGACATTTAAACTTCTGGTCAGAACAGTGCTCAGTAACTTTTCCATTAGGATTAATTTATTGACGTATATATGGTCAGTACTTTCCCTAAAAGTTAGTGATTTCCTATCATTTTATTTAATACCTTTCTTAACAGAGAAATTTGAGTACCATTTTGGCACTTGGGGGCAAGTGACTTTTCATTTGCACTTATTTATTTCCTGCTTCCTTTCACCATTGTACAATTAAAATACAAGGGGTTTTTTTGTTTGTTTTTTTTTGTACCAAGGATTGAACTCATAACCCCATGCTTGCCAGGCAGGCGCTTAGGCCACTGAGCTAGATCCCCAGTCCTTATCTTTTTGAGATAGGGTCTCACCATGCCATTCA
>RJWT010051119.1:0-10746 GCA_004365215.1 Cuniculus paca
AGAATTATAAAAAACTTTCATTTATTTATGTAACACATTCACTTTGTTCAAAGCTAATGAAATACAAATTTCTGGTTTTTTGATTTTGGTTGATGGCAGTGATTTCTTAGATATGATACCTGAAGTACAGGCAACAAAATCAAAACTAGATAAATGGGACTGTATCAACCTATAAAACTTCTGGCCAGCAAATAATAAACCAAATCAAAAGGTAACCACTAAAATCCAAGCAAATAATATGTGTAAAACTGGGGCTAATAACCAAAATATACATGGTACTCCTACAATTTAATAATTTAAAAAAATCAAGTAATCTATTTACTGCCTGAACAGACATTGCTCCAAAGACTAGGTACCATAGCTAATTGCTCAATATCACCAATCAGGAAGGAATACAAATAAAGGCCACAATAAGATAGTGCCTCAGAGCTTTTAAGATAGCTATTAGAAATAAAAACTGAAGATCGTAAGTATTGGCGAGGATGTGGTGAAAAGGCAGTGCTTCTGCACTATAGATAGGATTATGAACTGGCAAAGCCACTATAGGAAACAGAATAGTAATTTCCCCGAATATTAAAAATAGAACTATCACAGGATCCAGAACCCATTTCTGATGACATATCCCGAAGAATTGAAACCAGAATCATGGACATTATCTGCGCCTTCGTATTCATTTCAGCAATAGCCAAGGCATCCCAACAGCCCAGATATTCACTGATACATAAATGGGTAAAGAAAATGTGGCGCTACATTAAAAAAGAAGGAATTGCTGATATTTGCTACAACACAGATAAACTTGGAAGACATGATGCTGAACGAAATAAACCAGACACAGAACAAATACTATGTAGTCCTATTTATTACAAGAATCTAAGATAGAAAAACTTATAGAATCAAAGGCTAAAATGGTGATTAGCAGAGCTTAGAGATAGGGCCCATGAGGATGTTGAGCCAAGGGTGCAGAGTTTCACTTATGTGAGATGAGTGAGTGTCACATGACACAGTGCATAGTGTTTATAGCACCGTGATAAATGCTTCAAACAGCTGTTAGAAAGATACGTCATATACATATGTTCTCATAAAAAAGAGAGGGCAGGAAACTTTTAGAGATGACGATTAAGATGAGGGCATTTCGTGGCGAAGGTTTCTTGAGTGTGTACTTATATTTAAGTGCATGTATATAGGTATATATTAGCTTTACGTATTTTATGTATAAAATATGTACAGCTTTTTGTACATCAGTCAGACCTCCATAAAAGGAGGTCAGGTACATACTGGTTTCTCCTGCAGGAATCTCTTTCTTAGGCAAAGCTCTCTGTCCCATTGTACGCTCATCTGCCCATTACCACTGCTACTACCAGCAACCTTCAGTTATTTTACCATACTTTGCCTAACATTCCAAAAGTTTTTCATGCAAGTAAAAACAAATATAGTATGTTATTTTTTCTGGGAGTGGACTTGGGCATCACCATTTTTCTTTGCTCCAACATTTTCTCAGCTTCTTACTACCATCACTGGCTTCAAATTACACAATTACGGTTTTTACCTCCATCAAGTCTCCTTATCTCAAGTTGCATGTTTCCCTTTCTGTCTGCCCTCTCTGCATTTCATAGCTCCTTAAATCCTATCAAGGATATGAATTCCAGACTTTGTTAAGTGTTATTTCCAGACATGCTTCACATAATAATTCTGTTTTTTAAGAGGACATTGTCTCTGGCTCCTTGGAACGTTCAAAGACGTTTTACATTTCTATGACTCTTGATAAAGCTGGCAGTCTGTTTCTGTTTGCTCATCCCTGTAGAAGAAATTTATATATGATCTCTTTGGAAAACTAAGGAAGATTTTCTTAGGCATTCAGTTGCTTAGGTAGAGAGAAAGAAAAGATTAGATTTTCTCAAAAATTTTTTGTGTTAATACAGAATTTCAGAAAATGGGAAGGAATCAGACAGGAAGCAGGCCAGGGAGACTACAACCCGGGCCCCATGGAGGCTGGTGCCTCTGCATGTCCCTGGCTGCGAAGGGAGCACTGAGACTTCCATCTTTCCCTGGCACACAGCACTTACAGTTCCTCATTGCCCGGTCCATCTGCACACATTAGGATACATGGGAGGAACCGTGCTCCTGAGGCTCCTCCTGTCGGTGGTCTTCAGCTAAATCTCCTAGGATTTAGCTCTTCCTGCAAATGATGTAGCCTGTGCTGACTTAACCTGGGCGCTTTCAGGCTGGCGGGCTCCTGCTGAGTGAGTATATTCTCCTACAGTGGGCTGTGGGCTGGAAGATAATGCAGTGTGGATATAGCTTCTGCCTTGGGATCTTTTTGCGCAGTGCAGGGACGCTGAGAGGTGGAAACAATCTCTAAGAGGTGGGACCCAGGGGAAGATGCTCACATGATGACAGTGCTGCCCTCAGAAGGTTTAATGTAGGTGTCTTGGAGTGAGTCCATGTGCTCAAGAGCAGGCCACTGTGAAGCAAGGTCACCCATGTGCTTGGCTGCTTCTCCTCCCCAGCTGCTTCCCTTCTGCATCTCTATTGTACTGTGACGTTGCGCTGAGGCCACCCCCAGATGCTACGCTGATGGGCTGCTTAATCTTCAACTTTCAGCCTCTAAAACTGGGATCTAAATAAGCCTTTTAAAATTGGGCCTGGTGGCGCACACCTGTAATCCCAGCACTCCGGAGGGAATTCAAGACCTTGCGAGTTCAAGACCATCCTGGGCTACAAAGTGAGCTCAAGTCCTGTCTGAACCACACAGTGAGACCCTGTCTCAAAACGACAAGGGCTGGGGAGTCAGTGGGATAAGTGCCTGCCTGGCAAGTGTGAGGTCATGAGTTCAATCCTTGGTGCCACAAAAAGAAAAAAATAAGCCTCTTAATATTACAAAGTCCCTAGCCATACGTGTTTTGTTACAGCGAGTGACAAAGGCTGACACAACAGCCCGCCCCATTTCTGCCACATCTAGCAGAAATTCCTCAAGATTTATCTTATTTGTATGGTTTTCTTGAATCTTGCACAGAAGTTTTTACTTATTTATTTTTGCATTTCTTTAGCCAAGCAAGGGGAATCTATTGGTAAGGGACTGGTGTTTGTTTCCATGCGTGTTTCTTAGACCTCATGGTGACTTATACTTTACTTCTACCCAGAAGTGCATTACCGAGTCCTGGTGTTCAGGGTGGACATCTCCACTTCCAGTGGACATCATGGAGCGGAGCCAAGATTCCCTGCCCAAGTCCCCACAGCCACATTTCTGGCCAGGTGCGGAGTGTGGCTTATTGCTGTGCATAAGACTTGCAGAAAGGGAAGTTTAAATTCTTCGCAGCAAGCCTCTCAGGAACTTGTCATTGTGCATGAATGTTTTCCCCTCTTCATCTGTACAAATAATTTCAATTTTTTTTTCTGAGGATTCTCCCTATAATCCTCATTCATTATCATTTTCCAGTGTATCACCTCTCTCAATTCATGCTCATTTTTATTCCTTTGCGTATCCATTCCCTGAGAGTACTGAGCACCAGGAATGGGAGTGCTTACTGGAGAACAAAGATGAACCAATTTTCCCAGAGGACTGGGAGGGCACAGGTTTAGTCTGTGGTGCTAGAGAGACCTTGGGGATTGAGGACTCTCTGAGAATGTGGAGGGGAAGGAAGCTGGGAGCAGGCACGACTCCAGTATTTGCAGCTACATTATTTGTGTGGTCTTATTTTCTCTAATGAATTGGGTGATGATAACTATAATTGTTATTTTTAAACATTTATTATTGCCCAGGTTGGGTCCTATATTTGGTACATTTTTAATTTCATGGCCACCTTTACAAAATCTCTAGGAAACAAAGCACAGAAATGTAAGCACCTCGTTCAGAATGATGCATAGCTCTGTCTGCTGGACCAGGGGTTCCAGCTATAAAGCCAAGTTCTAGAATGTGTGTTTTCAACCATCCGATTCGCCAGGCCTGTGAGGCAAATACATTCTTAAGCTCGTTTTTAGAGGTGCGGGAATTGAGACTCAGAAAGAATAAGTAATTTGCCCCAGGTAAGTGGTAAAATTGGTACTTGCCTCGTCAGTCAGACTTCGTCTGTCTCCGCAAGGCACCTCCAGCTGCTCGAATTCAGATGAATTTCGATTTAAAAGCTAGAAACAACTTCAGAGATTATACTACTGAGTAATTTTGCAGCTTTTCTCTTTTTATGATTTTTAAGCACTGTACCTGAAGCAGTCAGGAGAAGTTTCAGTGTGCCAAGGCAGTTTTACACACCAGTGGGAGTTACTATTTGAAGTATTATTTCTATTGAAGAATGCTGGATGAGACACTCAATGCTGAATGACCACAGAGCTCTGGATAGTGATTCAAATGCCTCATTGTTTCTCTGCAACAGGAGGCAACTTGGGAGAGGATTTTATAGACACTGAGACCATTGTAGGGAACTACAGAACCCCAGGTTTTCCTAAGAGTGAAAATGCCCACAGGAGATCAAAGCAGATTGTCTTCAGAACAGTGTCCACTGGGCCATCCTCTGAAAAGTGACCCACCATTGTGCCCTGCTCCTTCTTGGATGCTGAATTGGAGCCAGCTGGTGTCTGGAAGGAACCGCCTCTGTCACCTTCTGGTCTCTGTTTCAAGGCCAACTGCATGTGATTAGGGGAAACAGACACAGGTTTGTGTTAAGCCCAGGATGTAGTTTGTTGAATGAATAGCAATTGACTTGAAAATTGGATGAATGGATTCCATTTCCTCCCTCTCTCTCTCTTTCTCTCTCTCTCTGTCTCTTTCTCACCAGGCCTAGTCAAATGAGTGTTTGCTGTTTCTGGGAAGGATATTTTAGAGAGATAGTAAGGACATCAGAGATGCTAATCAGATTTTGAGTAGGACGAAGGTTTTACCCAGACATGTACATCATCTAATTAGGGTAGCAAAAAAGTCACTGTGAATTGAGGTGTTTTGGTACTTACACATTTCCCTTGCAGCCCCGCCCCCAAAGCTCTTTGTGATGCCTAAGCTGGCTTGCATAATGGAATCCTCTCAAGAATTAAAACAAAACAAAGAAACTGATGCCACTGATTCTACCCAACAGATTCAGTTGGTATGGGGTGTGGCTTGTACACTGGGATTTTTTAATGCCTACAAGACAATGCTAATATGCAAAGTTTGAGAACCACTGCAAGCCACAGCTCAGCCCTCTCTCTGATGAGGCACCAGCTGCAAGCAAGCTTTACACCAATATGTTTGCTGAATATAAACATCTCAGTGCAAACTCTTGCGCCCAAGAACCCAGAGCTACCCAGGACAATCTTTGGAAAAGTTCAAATTTGTAAACTGATAATACATAGAATTCCACGGGCTCCATATGGTTCCTGTTATCTTGAGGGGAACTATATACATTTGCCTTGCCCTGGGACAGAAAGATAAATAACAGATGTGGACAATTTTTTATCATACTTGTACCGAACAATAATAGAAAAATAAGAAATTCAAGGGGCACAGAGAGAAGTAAAACTTAGGAAAATAATGCTCAAATAAATTATTCTAGGCAGCAGCTTTCAATTTTGAAAATCCAGCTATACAATAGATCCAAAGTAACTCTTGTAGAGGTCTCCATTTCTGGGGATGACTGTCTCCCGAGCAGTAAGAAAACATTTAAAAATCCTGGGTACGAACAGAGTTAACTTAATCAATGGATTGATAATAGTGATAACTAGCACAGATTTTATATACCTTTGTGTCAACCCTGTTCAAAATGCTATGTTCTAAGAACTAAGTATACTATTGCCAGGCACTGGTGACATTCAGGTTGATTTCTATCTACTTTACTTCCTAGCAGTGAGATCTTTTACCTTCGAAGCTCTCAAAGTCAACATGGTGGGTTTTGGGTAAGTGTCTTAGGGAGGTTTTTTTTGTATTACAAAATGCACACACAGAACTTAGTTTTAGAAGCTTCCACTATGAAATACAATACACATGCATACATGATTATGATTATATATGTATGCATGTGTGTACATACTCTTTAAGTAATAACTATTAAAAATCCATAAATCTATCACTGATTGTTGCATCTGTAAGTCTACTGGTAGCAGGCAAAATCTAGCCCAGTGCCTGGTTTTGTAAATCAAGTTATATTGGGATGTAGAACAGTGAAGTTAAGTAGTTGCAGCAGAAATTATAAGGCCACAACCAAAAATGCTAACTTTCTGGACTGTTATAGAAAACACTGGTGACTCTGGTCTCAAATGCCTTTTCCTGGTTCCAACCTTTATCTCCTCCTCCAGGAAAAATCACACCCTTAACTCTATGCCAGTCTTTCTTCTCAAGAACATTACCTAGTTTCACTTTTTAAACCGCAAAATATGTAAATAAAACCCTGAGGATGAATTTATTGGCAATCTATTTCTTTCTCTTAATATTGTTTGTGAGATTCATTCATTTGAAGTATATAACAGAAGTTCATTAATTTTTTTATTGTCTGTTGGATTAGACTCTACTCAATCTATTGTAGGTAGACATCTGTGTTGTTTATAGCTTTTTGTTATTTGTATCAAGCTTCTGTGTATATTATTAATGACTTCTGATGCACATGTATAAGAAATTCTCCAGTATACACACTGGTACTTGTTAGAATTGCTGGGGAATGGCGTATGTGTATATTTACATGCGCTACGTGAATACCCTGCAAAGTCACTGCCACACTGTGTCATCCTAAACACTTTTAAAGGAACATCTTCAAATATTGATTCAGTTTCTTTCAATTGTTACTGTGTTCGTTGTTAAGTATATTTCTTCTAGAAATTTCACTTATCTTTTCAAATCTGATTTAAAATTCTTTTAATAGCATTTTGTTATTTAAATGTCATCAGAATGTGAAATTATGTTTCCCTCTTTTTTTCCTCCTGTTTTGATTTTGAATTTAATTCCACTGTAGCCAAAGATAACACTTTGTGTGATTTGCATTCCTTTTATATGTGTTGGAACTTATTTTGTGACCTGTAGTGTGATCTGTCTTGGTAATTATTCTTTCTACACTTAAAAAGAATGTTTTCTGCTATTGTTGAGTGACAAGTTTTTTAAATGTCAATTAGGTCAACTTAGTGGCTGTTGTTGTTCAAGTTCATTATCTCATTACAAATCTTCTGCCTACTCATACAATCAGCGACAGAGAAGTACAGATGTCATTTTCTCCTATGATGGTGGTGGATTGATCTATTTATACTTGCAGTTTTGGCTAGTGTTAGCATGGCACATCTTTCCCTTCTTTTTCTTTTAACCAGTGTATCTTTTATCTTCCTTCTTTTATACTGTTTATTTTAATTTCATTTATCTTCTTTGTCCACTTAGTGATACCTTTGCCTTAATTTAATGATGGTTTGGGGACTTAGAATACACATCTTTGGCTCTTCATAGTCTCCTCTGATATCCTGTTACTTTTTATAGGATACAAAATTATCCTCCCTTGTAATTGTACTATAGTTTTCATATACCTCACTTCGACATTTGTTATATACCTCACATGATTTTGAAATAGTTTTCACTTAAACAAGGAGATTTAACAATAAGTAGTGAAAAAATATTATTTACCACATAGTTATACTTTCTAGTTCTTTTCATTCCTTTGTGAAAATATACATTTCTCTCTGATGTTCTCTTGCTTGAAGGTGCTGGCAATGAATTTCTTCCAATTTTATAAATCCTTCATTTTAAAAAATATTTTTGAAGATGTGAAATTCTAAGATGACTTTTTTCCTTTTGTACCTTCAAGTATTGCCATACTGTCTTTTTGCTTGTATTATTTTCAGTGGGTGGAAAATCTTTAAGATTTTCTCTTTTCATAGATTTTGAATAATTTTGTTATCTATATTTTTTGTATTTTTTTTGTGTGTGTTTCCTCTGCTTGGAGTCCAGTAACTTTTTATCTGTTTTGAAAAACTTAACCATTATTCAAAAAACTTTTGCATCCCCTGCCCCAAAACCTCAATTAAGAGTGTATCCGGTTACCTTTTGTAGCCCCACCCCTCACTAAAGTCCTGTTCATTGTTTTTGCTTCTTTTTCCTGTTTTTGTTTGAGTCCTTGTTTTACTTTGGGTTGTTTCTCTTGCTGTATCTTCAAGCTCACTGACTTTTCCTTTTGTAATGTCTGATCTTTGGAGTGTTTGATCCTCCTCCTCCACTCCTCGTTGCAGAGCTCATGTTTTCATTTCTTTTCATGCCTGCTAATTTTTAATTAGATGTCAGGCATTGTAGAGTCTACTTTGTTGGGCACTTGGATACTTTTTACATTCTTTTAAATATACTCGCCTTTTCTTTTCTTTTCTTTTCTTTTCTTTTCTTTTTTCTTTTCTGGGATGCAGTCATGTTACTTGGAGACAGTTGATTTTAGGATTTGTTAGAAGGGAACAGAGCAATGTTTATTCTGGTGCTCATTAGTCTCACTACTGTGATAAGACCCATCTGAGTACTTAACGCAATGCTGGGTGGAACACCATTTCTAGCTTTGCGTGAATACCAAGCACCATTCTTTGTGTCATTTGGGAAGTTATTTCTCCACTGATCACTACTTTTTTGAACCCATGAAAGAAACCCTCTGCAGATCCTCGGAGTTCTCTCTCTGTGCAGTTTTCCTCTCTTGTGTAACTTCAGCCCCTGGGCCTATCCAGAGTTTCAGGGTTACCCTTCAGTTTGGGGTTGTACTATGTGATCCAACCCCATTCTTGTAGGAAAGAATCTCTTCCCAGGTAGAAGCCTGGAACAATTGTGTTTTCATCTGATTTTATTTCTTGTCTCCTATTTTTTATGGCTGACAGACAATGTATTGAAAACCATTGTTTCTTTTCTTTTCTTTTTTTTTTTTTTCTTTTTCCAGTTTTGGCCGGTTGTTGTTTCAGGTTATTTCAAGTTGATCCTAAGATTCTGCTCCTGATATTCTATCTTGGCTGAGAGTGAAGTGCAATATTCTGTTGGTTTTTAAAACATTTTTGGTTCAGCCCCACCTTTGCTATGGCTGCTTTTGCCCTGGTGCCATACCACCCTGCCTTGGAGCCAGCTGAGTATGGATTTAAAACTCTAAAAACTGTTACACAATCTACACAGCAATACATGGCATAAGAGGGCTCAGGACAACTCTAAGAAATAGTGAAGGTCAAGACTAGTGGTGTTCAGAAACAAGTCTAGACACACTCAGTCACCTTATCTTTGATGAAGATGCCAGACACAGTCACTGGAAGAAAGATAGGCTCTTTAATAAATGGTGCTGGAAAAACTGGCTTTCCACATGCCAGATTAAAATTTGATCCCTGTCTTTCAATATGAACTAAATTCCAAATGAATCAAAGAATCTAAATATTAAAACAGGAACATTAAAACTGCTGGAATACAGAATCAGTAAAACTCCTGAAGACATTAGTGTAGGCAAAGACTTCATGAATAAAACCCTGATTGCACAGAAACTATCACAAAGAAACAACTGGGATTTCATCTTATTAAAAAGCTTTTACACAGCAAGGGAAACCACCAAAAGGGTGAAAATACAACCTACAGTCTTGGAAAAAATATTTGCCAACTGTTTCTCAGACAAAGGATTATTATCAAGAACATATAAAGAACTCAAAAAAAAAATCAGACCTCCCAAATTTAGAGATTCAATCCAAAAATGAGTATCTGCGATGAATACACACTTCTCTGATGAACAAATACAAACAACAAATAAATACATGAAGAAATGTTCAATATCACTGGTCATATGAGAGATGCAAATTAAAACAATACTGAGATTCCCTCTCACCTGGAAAGAATGGCTATTATCAAGAAATCAACCTATAACAAATGCTGGTGGGGCTGTGGGGGAAAAAGAACCCTTCTCTACTGTTGGTGGGAGTGCAGACTGGTACAACCAGTGTGGAAATCAGTGTGGAGCTGTCTCAAAAAACTAGGACTAGAGATCCCATTCAACCTAGCTCTTATGGGTATCTTCCCAGAAGAATTAAAAACATTATACTACAGTGATGTATGTGTACCCATGTTTATAGCACCACAATTTGTAATAGCAAAATCTTGGAAATAACCCAAATGCTCACCAACAAGGAATGGATAAAAAAGATGATCTTTTTATGTGATGGAGTATTACTCAGTCATATAAAAGGATAAACTTGAGACTTTGATAGGTAAATGGATGCAATTTGAGTCCATACTCACAAGTGAAATAAATCAGACCCATATGTGTAATCATCTCCCTTGTGTGAGAAGCTGAAAGAGTAAATAAGATATTGTAAATGTACATTAATTCTGGAAATAATGTCACATTAGCCTTCCAAAGTTTTTCTTCCTTTTCAAAATTATTTTAATGATTTCAGGGCTGGGTATATAGCTCAGTGGCATAAGCACCTGCCTGGCAAGTGTAAGGTCCTGAGTTTGATTGTTGGTACCAAAACCCCCCTACCAAAAACAAAATTTTTTTAATGATTTCAAATCTTTCGGATTTTCATATCAATTTTAGAAAAGCCTGCCAATTAAAAAAATCTGAAATTTGCATTAGAATTATATTATTAGATCAGCTTTTGGAAAATTGTTATCTTTAAGTGTTTCACCTTAAAATGTTTCTGGAAATCTTCAATTTCTCTGTAATACTTTCTAGTTTTCCATATATAGGTCTTGTAAATTTTGTGGTGAGATTTATCACTATTTCATATTTTAATACTCTTATAAACTATGTCTTTTGTTTTTGTTTGTTGCCATGAAGTGGAAGTACACAGCTGCTTTTCAATAAACTT
>RJWT010051120.1:0-10749 GCA_004365215.1 Cuniculus paca
AAAAGCTCTGCCCTGGGATGACTGAAAGCAGCCAGGGAGCAGCTAGTTGCCCTTGGACTGTCAGCCCTTCTCCTCCCAAAGACCCAGAGACAACAGGGCAGCATCATGGGAAGGTGACCTCTGCCAGAGTTGCTTCTTTCCAAGCTTTTCAGGGTGGAAGCCTTCATTAGAGGAATTTGCTGGTAGACTGGCAGCAAAGTGCTACAGTAGTTTTATGTGCCTATGCTATCCATCCTCCCTCTTTTTTATTTCCTCTCATTTATCTCCCTGGGGTTGACAGAGCCAGGCCTTCAAGCCATTCTCATTACACAGTTCTGACCAGAGTAACAGCTGCCGCCCTCCAGAAAACACAAACAACACACAACAAAATATTCTGAGGAAAAATTGTTTTGTACGCCAGTAAATGTTTTTGGCATAAAATTTCTCATGGTGTTTTCTCATTAGTTTTTTTTAATGTCTATAGGATTTGTTGTGATAACCACTTTATATTCTACACAGCAGTAGATTGTATTTCTCTTCTTATCTTTAATTATCTCCCTCCTTTTGATGAGAATAAGTCAGAGTTCATCAGTTTAGTTGGTGTTTTCAAAGAGCTCATATTTTAGCATTGCTAAAATTTTTTTCTTCTTTTATCTCTTTTTTGATCTCTGCATTTATTTTCATCTTTTACTTTATTACTTTGCTTTACCCTGAGTTTTATTATTATTCTAGCTTCTTTCACAGAACCTTAGGTCATTGATTTTAAAATTTTAAAGATACTTTTTCTAGCCCTCTCAAACTTGGCTAGCCACTTCCTTATACTCAATGAAAGTTCAAAATATGTTATGACAGATGTGAACATTTCTGTCCTGCAGCCATTCCTCAGCCAAACCACTGACTTACATTTGAGAAATCTTCCACATGTCTCAGCGGTAAGTCTCTTTGCTCTTCTCTCCTGGCCCTAGCTGTTAACATACTATTTCTACATATTGGGTGAATACCCTTGGGAAAAAGTATATGGCTGGATTCATATTTGTTCTGTATCTAAGCCTCCTTTGATCCTAATTCTTCACATATACATTAGTACCTCGGTTCATAAACAATTTTGTTTGTGAACAATTTTGTTTTTGTTTGCAAATATTTTTTTTCTGTTTATTTTGTTTTGTTGTGAACTGCATTGGGTGATGATCATGACTGCAGCTATCTCTCCCACACAAACAAAAACATAGCCATGTTTTCTACAGTCATGGAACAAATTAAGTTCATGAAATGAGGCACCACTGTACTCTACGTGCATTATGTAACAAGCTATGACTTCAAGAACACCAACAAAATAACCCCACCAAGCAGGGCAAACAATTAAACAGAAGGAAAAGGTAAGGAAACCACAGCAGAAAGATAACATGACAAAAATAAGCCAACATATATCAGTTATAACCATCAATGTAAATGGCCTCAATTCACCACTTAAAAAAAACAGACTGGCAGAATGGATCAAGAAACAACATCCAGCCATATGCTGTCTACAAGGAACCCATCTAACCCAAAAGGAAATTCATAGACTGAAAGTCAAAGTATGGAAAATAATACTTCATACAACAGGAACCCCCCAAAAACCAGGGGTAGCTATTTTGTTCACAGAAAATGTGAACTTCAAACCAAGATGATCAAAAGAGATAAAGAAGGTGACTACATACTGGTGATGGGAAAACTCCAAGAGGAAGACTAACAATCTGAAATATATATGCACCAAATATGGGAGCACCCAGCTATGTAAAATGAATAGAAATGAAAAATCAAATAAGCAATAACACAATTATAATGGGAGACCTTAAAACCCCCTTGACACAAAGAGACAGACCAACTAGACAGAAAATCAGCAAAGAAATAACAGAACTGAATTAAACTTGTGAACAAATGGACTTGGTAGATGTGTACAGAGTATTCCACCCAACAACATTAAGAATATACATTCTTCTCAAGTTCACACAGGACATTCTCTAAAACAGACTATCTTACTAGCCCATAGAATATGCTTAAGTTAATGTAAAGGAATCAAAATTATCCCATGTATACTATCTGATCATAGTGCCATAAAATTGGAAATTAATAACAAAAAAAACTGCAAAACTCTGTAAACACATAGAAATTAAATAATACACACCTGAACAATCAATGGGTCACAGAGGAAATTAAAGAAGAAACTAAACAATATGTACAAGTGAAAATACAAATACAACTTAATGGAACCTGTGGGATGCAATGAAAGCAGTCCTCAGAGGGAAATTTATTGCGGTGAATTCCCACATCAGGAAAATGGAATAAACACAAATAAACAACCTGATGTTACACCTCAAACATCTAGAAAAAGAAGAGAAAGTCAAGCCCAAAGCCCAAAGAAGGGAGGAAATTATAAAGATCAGAGCAGAAATAAACACAATTGAGACTAAGAAAACAATACAAAGAGTCAATGAATCAAAGAGTTGGTTCTTTGAAAGAATAAATAAAATTGATAAGCCCCTAGCCAACCTTATTAAAAAAAGGAAAGAAAAAACTCAAATCCATGCAATAAGGAATGAGAAGCGTGAAATCACTATGGACCCTATGGAAATACAGAAGATCATCAATACCTACTTCAATATTCTTTACTCTCATAGGTTGGATAACACAGAAGGAATGGATAAGTTTCTAGAAACATATGAATTACTAAAGCTGGATCAAGAAGATGTAAAACTGCTGAATAACCCAATTTCAGTTAATGAAATTGAAAATGTAATTAGAACCTTACCAACAAAGAAAAGCCCAGGTCCTGATGGATTCACAGCTGAATTCTACAAGAAATTCAAGGAAGACTTAATGCCAACACTCCTCAAACTCTTCAATGAAATCAAAAGGGAAGTAAGTATCCCTAACTCATTCCTGGAAGCAAGTATTACCCTAATACCAAAACCAGAGAAAGACCCAACCAAAAGAGAACTACAGGCCAATCTCCCTAATGAACATAGATGCAAAAATCCTCAATAAAATACTGGTAAACAGAAAGCAGCAAGCCATCAAGAAAATTATACACCAAAACCAAGCATGATTCATTTAAGGAATGCAAGGATGGTTCAATATACGCAAATCAATAGATGTAATACACCTTATCAATAGAGTGAAAGATAAGAATCACATGATCCTTTCAATAGATGCAGAAAAAACTTTTGATAAACTCCAACACTCATTCATGATAAGAACCCTACAGAAAATTGGAATACCTCAATCTGATAAAAGCCATCTATGACAAACCAACAGCCAGTATCACATTAAATGGTCAAAACTGAAAGCTTTCACTCTAAAATTGGGAAGAAGACAGGGATGTCCACTATCACCACTCCTATTCAATATAGTGCTGGAAACATTAGCCAGAGCAAGTAGACAAGAGGCAGAAATAAAAGGAATAAGGATAGGAAAGGAAGAAGTTAAATTATCACTATTTGCAGATGACATGATACTCTACATAGAAGACCCCCAAAATTCCATTGAAAGATTTCTAGATGTAATAACAAAATTCAGTAAGGTAGCTGGATACAAAGTCAATACTGAAAAATCAATAACATTCTTGTACACAAACAACAAACTCACTGAGAGAGACATAAGAGAAACCATACCCTTCACAATGCCATCCAAAACAATGAAGTACTTAGGAATCAATCTAACAAAGGAAGTAAAAGATTTATTCAGTGAGAATTATAATACTCTAAAACAAGCAATCAAAGAGGATCTCAGAAAGTGGAAAGATATTCCTTGTTCATGGAGAGGAAGGACAAACATTGTGAAAATAGCCATTCTCCCAAAATTGCTATACAGATTTAATGCAATTCCCATCAAAATACCATTAGCGTACCTCACAGATCTAGTGAAATCATTCTTAAAATTTATCTGGAACCAGAAGAGACCTAGAATAGCAAAGGCAATTCTGGGCAACAAAGGCAAGGCGGGAGAGATCACAATCCCTGACTTGAAATTATACTACAAAGCTATGGTGATAAAATCCATATGGTACTGGAATCAAAACAGACCAGAAGATCAGTGGAATAGGTTAGAAGATACAACCACAACTACAAACACACTCAGCCACCTTATCATCAATAAAGGGGCCAAACATGTTCACTGGAAGAAAGATAGCCTCTTTAATAAGTGGTGCTGGAAAAACTGGCTTTCCATATGCTGAAAACTAAAACTAGACCCAGGTCTATCACCATGAACTAAACTAAAGTCAAAATGGATCAAAGATCTAAATATTAGAACAGAAACACTAAATCTGCTGGAAGACAAAGTAGGTAGAAATCTTGAAGACATAGGGGTAGGTGGGGAATTCATGAACAAAAGTCAAACTGCACAGGAAATACTTCCTAGAATCAGCAACTGGGATCTTGTCTTATTAAAAAGTTTTTGAATGTTAAAGGAAATCTCCAATGCAGTGAAAAGAAAACCCCCTAATTGGGAAAAAAACTTGGTCAACTGGCCTTCAGACAAAGGACTTCTGTCTAGAACATATAAAGAACTAAAAATAATGAGGCCCCCAAAGTTCAAAGACCCAATCCAAAAATGGGCATTTGAGATGAAAACATACTTCTCAGCTGAAGAAATACAAATGGCAAATAAATACATGAAAAAATGTTCAGCATCATTGGTCATTAGAGAAATGCAAATTAAAACAATGATGAGATTCCATCTCACTCCAGAAAGAATTGCCATGATCAAGAAAACAACCAATAACAAACAGCGGAGATGCTGTGGGGAAAGAGGAACTCTTCTGCACTGCTGGTGGGAGTGTAGACTGGTGCAACCACTGTGGACATCAGTCTGCAGTTTCCTCAAAGAGCTGGGATTGGAAGTCTCATTTGACCCAGCTATTCCACTTCTGGGCATATTCCCAGAAGAATTGAAAACATCATACCCCAGTGATATATGCGAACCTATGTTTATAGCAGCATAATTAGCCAAATCTTGGAAACAACCCAAATGCCCATTAACAGAGGAATGGATAAAAAAGATGTGGCATTTTTATACAATGGAGTACTACTCCGCTATAAAGAAGGATCACACTGAGGCTTGTATAGGTAAATGGATGTGACTTGAGACCATACTCATAAGTGAAATAAATCAAACCCACATGTGTAAACACCATATCATCTCCCTAGTGTAAGAAACTGAAAGAGTAAATAAGATACAAAATCTTAAATAAATATTGTGAAAGGGTAAAAAACTGCTGAAAAGGAATAAAATAACTCAGGGGAAGGAGGAAAGAAGGAAGGGCAAAGAAAAAAAAGATATAAATGTGTATGTATATACACTGAAGATAACTAAGATAATTGTACTACTAATTCTATTAGTTCGTGGAACAAAACAATTCATAGGATTAGATCAATTTTTCATGTCTGTATCTGGCAATCTGAGTAACTGTTTTGAAGATAACTATACAAAATAACAACCTTGGGTATGTTCCTACCACCTTGTTCTGAAAGCCTACATTGTTATTGTTTTGGACTTCCTGTCATTATTATTTATTTGTCTTTTTTTTTCTTGTTTTTCTTGTGTTTTGTTTTGTTATTCTGCCTAACACAGAAAGAATAGATGTACATGTATATAGGCTTATACATGCCTAGAACTACTCCTAAAGAGTTTAGGAGTAGTTTAGAACTGATTTTATTAAAGGTGATGGTATGAACAGCTACTGTAAAGCAAATGAGACATAATGGTAGTCATTGCTGATTTATTACCATCATGTTTTGAAGTCCGATAATGCTTTTATTCTTTGATTTGATTGGTTTTAATCAGTTCTGTATTATTTGATTGCAATATGTAAGAAGGAAGGGACAGCTATCTTAAAGAAAACAAGAGACATTATGGTAGCCATTGCTGATTCCTTATTGTCTGGTTTGAAAGCCTGTAATGCTTTCATTCTTTTGTTTTGATTGGTGTTATACTATACTGTATTGTTTGAATTTATAGTGTGTGAAGGCATGAACAACTATTTAGAAGAAAACAAGAGTCACTATGGTAGCCATTGTTGATTTCCAGCTGTCTTGTTTTGAAGTTCTATATTGCTTGCATTGTTCTGTTCGGATCTGCTTTGTTCTGTTCTACTCTTTTGTTAAGTTCTGTTTTAATCTGTTTAAAATAAAATAATAAAAAAAAAGAGAAAACTATGGAGAAAATTTAAGAAACGTTTAAAATTCACCAACAGTGAAAAAAACTGCATATTAATGAGGCCCTATGCTTAGCAAAGTGCTAAATATAGTAACTTTGTGGGACACTTACAGGTTTAAGTAAAACATTTAGGAAATAAGTGACTGAAAAAAAAGACAACATTAGCATTCAATTCAATAAGTGGTAAAAAAGAAGATTGAAAGACCAAACCCAAGAAATGAACTAGAAGGACATAATAAATGAAAAGAAATAAATGAAACATAAGAAACATAACTAGAGAAATTTCTAAAATGAAATTTGTTTCCTTGAGAAGTTTGACAGTGTAGTCATACCTTGGACAATACTGAGGGGAGAAAGAGTCATAGAGACATGAAACAAAATATACATGTGAAACCTGCATCTCTTTATTCATGTGCCCATTGTGCCATTGAGATCCACAGAATGGTTAATGCTGCTCATTTAATCATTAAAGTTCTCCTCTGCTTAATTTGCTCTTCAGTCAGGGGACATAAATTTTTACATACCCTGTGGCCATTGGAAGATATACATCTTTCTGTGTAACTCCCATATCTATTCTTTTATAAAATTTCCAGTAGTGTTTCCTCTATAGTAGGACTGAAAAGGTATATTGCTGGCCTTGCCAACAGAGAGAAAACTGCTTTGTACGCTCTTTGCTATCAAGTACAAGGATGCATTGCTTCTTGAACTTAATTTGTTCCACCGTTCTGGTCACAAACTGAATTGGTTGTGAACCAAACCAAATTTCCCCATAAGGGTCAATGTTACCAGATGTGGAGTTTGCCAACAGAAACAAAATTTTGCTGAACACTTCTATTTGCGAACCAAATGGTTCAGGAACAGAACAGAAGTGTTTGTGAACTGAGGCATCACTGTATAAAGAAAAAAAAAAACCTAACAGATCTGTAATTAGATTCCAGATGTTTCATTGATTTGCTCCAGTAAAGAAATAATATCTGGGCTGTGGATGTGGTTCAGTGGTGGAGTTCTTCCCTTGCATGCACAAGGCCCTAGGTTCGATCCCCAGCACCACAAAAAAAAAATCCCGAAAAACAAAACAATATCAGGTAAAGCAGTTACGTTTGCAGTTGCTACCTGAGTAAGATCATGAAAGTCATTGTTTTCACACAGACTTCTGTGTTCTGTACAGACCGAATGGAGATGGATGGAAAACACTACCTGTGTACCCTTCAAGTCCTTTATGATTAATTAATCTCTGCAATGCCTACACATATAACAATACCAAAATTAGCACAGCAGTTGCTGGTTTTATGTCTCAGAGTTATCTACACAGTTTTGGTGGACAGGGTCTTTAAGGGTGAATCCCAATTTTTTGTGATCATTCTCTGATCAACATTTGTGTACTGAATGACTTCTTTGTGGTGATGTCTGCTTTGGTCTGAAACCAGGAAAAAGAGAAAGCTTTGGGTAGACTCTTACTGCCTTCTTAAGGATGACAACTTTATGACACTTATGTTTTCTTCTCAGGGTTCCTGATAAACGCAGAGACTAAAAACTTTCCACTAGCCGGATCCTTGACCATCTGATGAATTCAACTCTGGGAGTTATGGCAAGTGGCAAATAAATGCACACTAAAAAAAAGCCACACCGAAATCTTACATTATGCCCACAGGTCTCAACCTTTTCTCCATGACCCACATCTATACTTTTCCATCTGAGTTTTCTCAACTTTTAGGGGAGTTTGGTGACTTTAACCCGGGTCTCCTTGAGGTTGTACGTGGATCTACTCTCAATATAAAAATATTGCTCATTGGATTATTGTAATAATGGCAGCAGCTAAGCAAATGGCACTCTCTGCTCCCTCACACCATGTGCAGTGTTCTTGGATTCTTGAAGGCCAGAACCCGGCTCTCTTTGTTTCTTACCTTAGCTTCTTTAGTCACAGGGCTTGCAGCATTTTGACTTACGGGGTCGTGACCACTATTATTACTCATGTCAGATCTGTTTGTTTTAAAGATACTTTTTGTGTCAGGGTTTTCAACTCCTAATATTCATTGTTTTAAGTTGATGTCATTATTTCTAAGTAAATAAGGCAATACCAGATAAGCACCATAACAAATAATGAATTTTTATTCCAAGTTGTAAAAACTATTGCCACCTTGATGTATGTTAATGTGGGGACCTTCAGAAGTGAATTCAGATATTAATGCTTAAAAATGTCCACTATACACTGTAATAGATCTGTTATTATCTCATTCCTCAGGTGTCATCTTTATCTTTGGTACTTAACATATGACTCACAAAATTTTTATGTATATTAAGACTAATTGACTTTTAAAGTTTTTTAAAGGGACACCTTTAGAAAAGCACCTAATCGGGGTTGACAAATGTTGATTTAAAGCAAGTGAAGCAACCTAAGACCTCATTACGGAATTTTAATAAGTCAGTCATTACATTCACACTTATTTACATGGCATTCTTGATATGAATCATTCAAAGACAAAAGGCATTGGGCAAAGAAACATTCTCTCACAAAAAGGGATTTTAGATTAGGGGATACTTTCTTACCGGAGTAAGGGGTAAATGTGACAATTTATGAACATGAGTCTTAAAATGTTTTTAAACATGGTACTAGACAAGAAATCTGGAATAGCTAGTTTATCACCACAGAAAGAGTGCTTGCTTTGGTCATCACATACTAAAATTGGAATGACACAGAGAAGATTAGCATGGCTCCTACGCAATCATGAGACACAAATTTGTGAAATGTTTTGTATCTTCCTGCTCTGTTAGTTTATTGGCATAAGGAATCCGACATGGCCAGGAGGCAGTCTCAGTTTTTACTTTTATGGAATGATTGATGTGTCACTCAGTAGAAGCACTTTTTATTGGGAACTCAGATCTCTAAACCAGCAAAACTGAAGGAATGGAAAATAAAATTTTGCTAGTAGTTCACTAGAGATAACAATGAGAATATCAATTTCCATTTGCATCCCTTGATCATGAATCATGTCTGTGGGAGGAATGAAACCCTATATATAGTGGTATGTTAGCCAGCGTTCCACCTCTGTGACAAAATATCTGAGACAGTCAAGTTAAAAGAAGGTTTACTTTGGTTCACAGTTTGAGAAGTTTCAGTCCATGGTCCATAGGTCTTGTCACTTTTGGACCAGTAGCAAGGCAGTACATTTTGGCGAGGGAAGATGTTTAGTTCATTGTGTCTGGGTGTCAGAAAATAAAAAGCCAGGAAAAGGCCAGGATCCCAATATCTCTTTCAAGGATATGTCCCCAGTGATCTAACTTTCCTCTACCTGGCTTTACCTCCTAATGGTTCTACCACCTTGCAGCAGTAGCAGAGTCATGATCAAGCCTTTAACTCAAGGGAGGACACTTAAAACATAATAAGTATTTATTGCTTTGGAGAAGCCACACAAGAGACACTAAATGCTGTCATTTGTTATGGTACATTTGCTTGTACCATAACAAAGTCTTCAGAAGACCACTACACAGCTTCATAAGCCCAGCAGGTTTGGAGTGATGGGGAAAGTGTAAGACTGGATTCCTGTGAGCATAAGCCCACTGACATCCTTCATTTACTGTAAAATGAGTTTCCTAGCTAGAGGCAATGCTGTGTGGAGTGTAATGATGATGAATAAAACATTCTTTGAACCCATGGGTTGGCAAAATCATTGAGGGTCAAAAGGGTAAATTTGTATTCAGAGAGCCTATTCTAGTGAGACAAAGTTCTGGCTTTTCCTTGATAAAATTACTCCAAAGTAATGAACTGGCTACCAACATCTAACTAGTTCCCATGGTGAATCATGACATGCAGAGGGCTTAGTATTGGTCTCTGCTGTTGGTGGGTTTGGGATTTCTGCAGCTGTTGTAGGTGAATAGGCTTTAGTGAGCGAGAGTCCATGTTGTTGAGTTCATTTAAAGCCTTCTTTGCTTTGTTGATGTGTCTGCTGGGGAAAGAGATTGCCTGAGATTGTTCTTTGTTGAGCATTCATTGGAGACACAAATACTTTATACCCCATGTCTATTTGACACATCTTTCTTCACACCGCTCAGATCTTCTCTTTATCAGTTTTCTAATTGTGTTTCTTTCACATCAGGACTGTAAAGGTGCATTACTGGCTCTGTCAATTGACAGACAACTACAGATTGTTTTTCTAACAGGTGTAGGGATAAAGACATTTATTTAATCAGTTGCTGCATACTGAAGATGTGCTGATTTGCTCTGGTAAGGAAACAATACCTGCAATAGGAGTAGGGTTTGGAATCACCACTTGATTAAGCTTATGAAAACACATCATCATTTTCCTAGATCCATCTGCTGCATGAGTCACATTGCATGAATTGAATGGGGATCTGTGCATCTGTAGAGTCCTTTAAGATACAAATGGTCGCTGGGTGTGGTGGTGCACGCCTGTGACCCCAGCACTTGGGAGGCTGAGGCAGGAGGATTGTTGCAAGACCATCCTGGGCTATGAAGTGAGTTCAAGGCCAGCTTGAACTGCATAGTGAGACCCTGTCTCAAAAACAACAACAAAAAACAAAACAAAACAAAAAAACCTACATAAATCGAAAATTAAA
>RJWT010051121.1:0-10747 GCA_004365215.1 Cuniculus paca
CACTGTTGGTGGGAGTGTAGACTGGTGCAACCACTGTGGAAATCAGTGTGGAGATTCATCAAAAAACTAAAACTAGACGTTCCATTTGACTCAGCTATTCCCCTCTTGGTATTTTCCCAAAAGAATCAAAAGCATCATACTGCAGCAATATATGTGCACCCATGTTTATAGCAGCACAGCTTGTAATGACTAAATCTTGGAAACAGTCCAAATGTCCATCAACAGATGAATAAATACAAAAGATGTGCTTCTTTTATACAGTGAAATACTATTCAGCCATAAAGAAGGATACTCTTGCAACATTTCTAGGTAAATGGATATACCTTGAGATCACACTCTGAAGTGAAATAAATTGGACTCACATGTTTAAATACTACTTAGTTTCTCTGATGTGAGAAACTGAGAATGTAAATAAGGACCAAAATGTATAATAGATATGGTGAAATAGGAAGACAATGTTCAAATGGGAAAGGGAGCTAGAGAGGGGGAGGCAGAAAGGAAGGAAGGGAAAAGAAAAATATGAGAAAAAGAGGAAAAATTGGAAACAAAACTTTTATAAATAAGGAGGGGAAGAGGAGTTAAAGGGAGGGTAGGGGAATGGAGAAAAAAAAAAGAATCAAGATATATCAGGTACAGGTACAAATTCCCTATGATGAATGTGATCATTACATATACCTAAAATGTACCAATGAACTTAACTTAAAAAATATTATCAAGTTGAATCCACAGTGCACTTAAAAGATAATTCACCATGATCAGATGGGATTCATCCCAGGGATACAATGGTGATTTTTATATGCAAATTAATAAATGTAATATACCATATGAATAGAATAAAGGGTTAAAATCATATGGTCACCTGGATAGATACAGAAAAGGCATATGATAATATTCAACATTCTTCCATGACAAAACACTAAGCAAATTAGATATAGAAGGAATTTACACCAGTATAGTAAAGACCATTTTTATAATAAGCCAACAACTTTCATTATATATACCAAATGGGGAAAATCTAAAAGCTTTCTCTCTAAGATCTGAAAAAAGGTAAGAATGCCCACTTTCATCACTTTTGTTTAACATAGTTCTGGAAATCCTAGCCAGAGCAACCAGACAAGAGAAAGAAGTAAAGACCATTCAAACTGGAAAAGAAATTAAATTGTCACTGTTTGCAGGTGACAGTTTTATACATAGAAAACCCCCAAAAATCCACCAAAAACTATTACAAGTAGTAAATAAATTCAAAAAGGTTGCAGAATGCAAAATCAATATACAAAAGTCAGTTGCTATACATCAATAATGGGTTATCTGAAATAGAAATCAAGAAACCAATCCCATTTACAATAGCTACCAAAACAAACAAAAAAACAAAAACCCTAGGAATAAATTTAACCAAAGAGATGAAAATTTCTACAATAAAAATTATAAAATATTGGTGAAAGAAATAGAAGAAAATTTTTTTTGCAGCACAGGGGATCAAACTTACAACCTTGCACTTACCAGGCAGGTGCTTAGGCTGCTGAGCTAAATCCCCAGCCCTTGTGTTTTTGAGACAGGGTCTCACTATGCTGTTCAGACTGGCCTTGAGCTCACTTCGTAGCACAGGCTGGTCTTGAACTTGTAATGATCCTCCTGTCTCAGCCTCCTGAGTGCTGGGATTACAGGCGTGTGCCACCAGGTCCAGCAGAAGAGAATATTTCAAAAATGAACAACACATGTTCATGAATTGGAAATCAATATTGTTAAAAGGTATAAAATACCCAAAGCAATTACAGATTCAGTGCAATTCCTATCAAAATACCAATGATATTCTTCATAGAACTAGGAAAAAAGAATTCTAAAATGTATATAGAACTACAAAAACTTTTGAGTAGCCAAAGTCATTCTGAGAAAAAAAGAACAAACAAAAGTCATTACACTGACTTGAAAATATACTGCAAGGTTGTGGTAGTCAAAATATGGTAGTGGCATAAAAAGAGACGCATAGATCAATGGAACAGAACAAAAAGCCTAGAAGTAAACCCATACATCTATGGTCTACTGATTTTCGGCAAAGGTGCCAAGAACATATGTTAGAGACAGTGCAGTCTTTTCAATAAATGGTGCTGGGAAAATTAATTATCCTCAAGCAGAAGAATGAAACTCTACCTTTTTCTCAATAGTTACAAGTATCAACTATAAAATGGATTAAACACTTAACTCTAAGACATGAAACCACAAAATAAGTACAAGAAAACACAGGGGAAATACTTCAGGATATCAGAATAAGCAAGGATTTTTTTGGACAAGATCCCAGAAACACAGAAAACAAATGTGAAAATAAACAAGTGGGATTATATCAAGCTAAAAGCTTCTACGCAGCAAAGGAAACATCAGCAGGAAAATGAGACAACCTACGGAATGGGAAAAAATGTTTGCAAATTGTGTATCTGACAAAGGGTTGATACCCAGAATACATGAGGAACTCTAAAACTTAATAGCAAAACAACAGTAAAGCCCGCCTGAGTAACGGATCTAAATGGACATTTCAAAAAGAAGACACACAAATGCCCAACATGCATATGAAAACAACGCTCAACATCACTAATGAGTCATCAGGGAAATCCAAATCAAAACCACAGTGAGATATCACCTCACCCTGAGAAATGCCCCCCCAACCAGTATACTTCGAAGGCCCGGTGACTGTCCCTGTTGCCGTTCTGGTTGCTTCTGTTTCCTGGAACCAGCTGGTCACTGTGCTGTACAGCTGATCACAATGATGCATAATAAGAACCAATCAAATACAGCCAAGTACTCTTATCTCTGTACCTCCCCTTACAGACCTGTGAAACCTCCCTGCCTGGGCCTTCGATGCCTGCCACTTTGAAGGATAGTTGATGTTTTGGTCACTTTTTTCTCGTTGTTGAGACAAACACCTGACACCAAAGTGAAGCAAGGAAAGGTTTATTTAGCTTACAGTTTCTGGGGATTTCAGTCCATAATCAGTCGGCTCCAAGGCAGGTTGGCATGGCACTGGGGCAACACTTTAAGGCAGCAGCCACAGCAAAAGGGGGCAGCCGTTCATGGCGGCTGCAAGCGGCAAGAGCAAACCGCGCCGAGAGGAGGACACACCCCCATTCCAACCTTACATTGTATGTCAGCTCCACCCCTGGGCAGGTGCAGAACTCACACCGCCAATCCCAGTGCTACACAAGGAGTCAATCATAAATGTTAGATTCAGCCGCTTCCATGACTACATGAGGCTTGGGGGGGCCATCTATATACAAACCGTAACAATTGATTCCTAGTCAGTGCCCATCCGACATTAAATAAATCTGCCTCCAGATCCCGGATGTGGTTTCAGTGTCTCTGCTTCCCATTGCAATCCCAGTAAGAATATGCTAAGGATGGCTAATTATTCAAGACTGAAGATAACTAGTATTGGCAAAGATGTGGAGAAAAGGGAAATTTGAACCCTATTGGTGAGAGTGTAAATTACCCAGCCATTATGAAAACCAATGTGGAGGTTCCTCAAAAAATTAAAAATAGAACTACCATATGATGGAACAATCCTACTACGGTGTATACATCTAAAGGAAATGAAATCAGTGTATCGAAGAGACATCTACACTCCCATTTTCACTGCAGCACTGTTCACAGTAGCCAAGAGATGAAACATCTAAGTTTGCCTCATCCGATGAATGGATAAAGAAAATTACCATATATGTGCTATTCAACCTTAAAAAAGAATGAAAATCTTGTCATTTGTGACTGGATGGAACTAGAAATGATTGAGTGAAATATGCCAGGCACAGAAAGACAAGTACTGTAGGATCTCATGTGGAATCTGAAAATGTCAATCTTAAAGTTGAGGTGTTTCCTGTCAGCCATGGATTTAAGCATTTTCTTTCCTTCTGTCGCACTGTTCCAGCCTTAACCAGTGTGGAGCTCCAGCTGTAACACAGCCCAGGGTAGAGCAGACTTTTCCCTGCAAAGGTACTGCATCATCAGCAGATCACACAAAATCATATTTTCTAAAATGTTTTAATGCCTAGTAAATATTAGTGACTTAATAAATACCTGCAAAACTGAAAAGTAATTTCAAGTGTCTATCAATAGATGAGTAAACCCTAGGAGATAATTGTTTTATATGTTCGATGGCCTCTTACTAACGTTTGCTCACTCAAAGACTAACCATTCTTCTCCCTTGGATCCGTGCGTGAAATCAAATGCATGAAAACTTGGTGCCGATGCTGACCGTGCTGACACTACACTAGCAAATGCCTTTTCATCCTGGGAACTTTCTGTTTCATCCCAAGAGAACAGATTAGGTTGCCTACGGGCGGAGTAATCTCAGCTGAGCCTCATGGACCACTCCCGGCCAGGCATGTGTCCCATCAGCGCACGGCACTGGTGTCGCTCGTGCTTATGGTGGAGAAAACAAAGTGTTAAGTGAATGGCCCTGGACACAGCAGTAATTACTGCACTTGGGGTTAAAACCCAGGTCTGACTGGCTCTGTAGCCGATGTTCTCTCTCCCTTAAAGAAAAAGGAAAAAACATTTCTTCTACACAGCCAAAACTAGGAAATAACTAGCTTCTTCCTGCAGTTATCCCCTGATCAGGTCAGAATACAACAACCATTTTAAAGAAAATGAGTGCATAATCATAGGTTCCTTAATAAGCCCGATACCACTGAGTGCTGCTTTCTGGAAATCTGTCCTCTGCTTCAGAAAAGAGAGCTCTTAGGAATTTTTTAAACTAAATAATGACAACAAACACTTCCCTAGCGACTGCTTTTCACAGGAGATCTTACCCAGCCATTCTGTTTTCCTTAGTCTTTACCTTTCTGCCCCTCCTTTTCTTTCAAGTTGTTAAAACTTGAACTAGGATGGTGTCCTGGGGGAAGGCAGGCTTTCTGAGATGTAGGGAAGACACAGTAGCTATAGGGTAATGAGTTCGAAGGGCTATGGCTAAGTGCCATCGGTGCCTACAGAAGGATAATGGACAGCTGAGGGAAAACACTGGGCAACTTGAAGGCTAGTTATGGAACTCCTAGCGCCTCTTTGCTTCTGTACAAAGAAGCTTTCATTTCCTGCCTGCGGGAGGGAATAGAAAACGAAGGCCAAGTCCAGGACTTAATAGAGTAGCAGAACTTCAGTTAATCACCCAATCAGGGAGGTGTAAGGCCCTGTTGGGAAAACCTCATGCCAATAGCTGGTTGGATTCCCCCTAAAGGTTTTGACTTCCCAAATCCCCCAGAATATATTGACCCTTTAGATATGTCTTCCCCAGTGCTCGCCAGCACTCCTTATCCCAAATCCAGAACAGGAGACACTAAAGGGGCCTGTCTTGTACAAAACAACGTGGAAACCCCTCAGTATTCACCATGACTCAGATGGGGACACGCCCGTCTTGGTAATGGCAAATATACTGCAGGAACTGTAAGAGGCAGTCAGCAAACTGCTAGAGATTTTTTTTTTTTTGGTGTCAAGAATTGAACTCAGAGCCTTGTGCTTGCCAGGCAGGTGCTGTGCCATTGAGCTATATCCCTGGCCTTTTTTTTTTTAACCTGTCAATTTCTTTAATGCAAAACTTCTCGGTCTTTGCTTCACATACAGATTGCCTTTCAGATAATATAGTATACATAGACAATTTTTTTTTACTTTATGGAAAAAAGGTAGAACAAAATTTCATAACAAAATAATAAGGGAATAACAACAGTTAATATGTTACATGCTCAGGGTATAAGACATGAGTGTAACAATTTCTCCAATCAATATTAGCACAAACTTTCCTTTTTAATGAACTAAGAGATACTAATAGTATAAGTGACTTGTGTTTTTTTCCCTTTTCCCTAGTATCCTTTCCCCTTTCACCCATCCTAGTTCCTTTTTCCTTTTGAACAATTTTTTCCCATTTCACAACGTGTATTACACATTTTGGACCATGTTTACTTTTCCAGTTTCTTGCATCAGTTTCTACCATACAATACCATGTTTACATATGTGAGTCTGATTTATTTCACTTATGAGTATGGTCTCAAGTTGCATCCATTTACCTATAAAAGTCTCAAGTTTATCCTTCTTTATGGCTAAATAGTACTCCATGGAATAAAAATATTACATCTTTTTTATCCATCCCTCAGTTGATGGGCATTTGGGTTGTTTTCAAGATTTAGCTATTACAAATTGTGCTGCTATTAACATGGGTTCACATATATCACTGTGATATGATGCTTTAATTTTTCTAGGAAGATACTCAGAAGGGGAATATCTAGGTGGAATGGGACCTCTAATCCTAGCTTTTTGAGGAATCTCCACACTGATTTCCATAGTGGTCACACCAGTTAACCCTCCCACCAACAGTGGAAAAGGGTTCCTTTTTCCCCCGCAGCCTCATCAGCATTTATTGTAGAGGAGATTCTGAGGGTGCTTTGAAGACAAAACCAGAACATAAGGTTGAAAGAGAACAACTTTTTTTTTTTTAAAGAATACAACTACACAAAATAAAACAGAGTAGAGTCAATCACAACAAAACAATGAACATGGTACATGACTCTAAACAGGGTAAAAAGCAATCGATAATGGCTACAGTAATGCCTCTTGTTATTTGCAATATACCTGCCCATACCATCAGGGATGAGTAAAATCAAACAAAATACAACAAACTAAAACAGTAGGAACAAAACAAAACAAACAAAGCAGAACAATGTAAGCCATACAGAACTTCAAGATACTAGTAAAACAGCAGTGGCTACCATAATGCTTCTTGTTATCTTCAGAATAGTTGCCTACACCTTCAGACATACTATAATCGAACCACACAGAATAGAGTAAAATCAATCAAAACAAACAATGGAAGCCATACAGGGTTTCTAAACAAGATAAGTAGACATCCTCAATGGCTTTCTAGTTAAATATGTATCTTGAATAGAGCATATTGATGGATCCTGTCTCCTGATCCACTCTGCCTGTGTTTCTTTCTATTGGTGCCTTGAGGTCCTCTTGCACTGCATTGTCTCTGCCATGCTATTTTCCTGCCATTGCCTCCCTAGTTTTCCTCTCCATTCAATCGACTGGCCCCACTTGATGGTCCCCCTCTGCCATTGTTCCTGAGACCGTGGTCCTTTTTAAGAGAACAATTTTTCACTTGCAAGTCTTCTCCTAACTTTAACTCCATTACCAAGATCCCAGGAACTGGTACAAACTCACTAAATGACTCCTGCAAACATGGGGAAAAATGGGCAAAGTTAAAATTCCAGAATTGCCATAGCAGACAGCGAAGGAAGGGAAGGTGAGAAAGACAAGAGGGAAGGAGGGTGGGCCCATATTTCAAGGAGAGAGGCAATTAGGGGCTGCTGCCGCCTTCCGTCTGGCCTCTAAGGAAGCTGGAAGCAGTAGTAGCTGCACTGCAGCCTCGCACAAGGGTAGCTTTGCGTAAAGAAAAGTCCTTCCAGTGGTCAGACCTTTGAGTAGTGCATCTGCTCTGGTCATCCCCTGGGTAGGGGAAAGAGAAACAACGTAAGATTAGAATATGTAGTGTCCTTTCTCGCTGATCAGAAAGAAGTAGGAGGGTCAGGGATAAGGAGTCTGGTGTAAAGCCCGGCGTGGTGGCGCACACCCTGTAATCCCAGCACTCGGGAGGCTGAGGCAGGAGGATTGTTGTGAGTTCAAGACCAGCCTGGGCTACAAAGTGAACTCAAGGCCAGCCTGAACTGCATAGTGAGACCCTGTCTCAAAAAAGACAAAAATAAATAAATAAATAAATAAATAACATAAAAGAGTAAAATTGGCCTTTTGGGTCAACTTTATTTTTGACTTCTCCTATCTCCTGGCATACCTAGGGGAACAAATATCCTGGTCTGAGGATGCTGGGATTACAGGCATGTGCCACCATGCCTGGTTCTTTTATATAATTTGAAAGTTACTTACTATTTGTTCTATGTATTGTGGGACATGAGGCCCTTTAGGATCTGGCCCTGTCTGCCAGTTCGACTTCATGTTTGAATGGAACCTGCAGAAAAACATACCTTTCCTGCCTCCAAGCTGCAGGATAATTCCCAGAGAATCCTCCCCTTCCGTCCCGCCCCTCCCCAAGGAGTCCAGCATGGCCCATTCTTAGCTTCTGCCACTGCCCTCACTCGAGGTCTCTTTGTCTTTAATGTGTCTGGTCACTTCTCTCCTTCTACCCCTACCCTCAGTTTTGCTCTGTTCTATGCTGTTCTTAAGGGCTAGGATGCTATTTTTCTCTTCCCACTTTCTCGCCATTTTGACCGCAGATGCTAATATTTGTTGAATTAATGAATTGTATGCATTTGTTAAAATGTTTTTTGTACACGAATGTTAAATAGCACCTTTATTCATGATTGCCCCAAACTGGAAACAACCCAAATGTCAATCAACAGGTAAACAGATAAATAAATCAGGATGTATTGTCTCAGTCTTCAAGGACAGCCGCAACATTACAAATTGGGTATCTTAAACAATAGATACTTATTTTCTCACAGTTCTGCAAGCCAGAAGATCCAGGTTCTGGAAGGTTCAACTCCTCCAGAGGCCTCTCTGCTTCACTTGCAGAAGACGGCCTTCTCACCAAGCCCTCACAGGGTGCTTCCTCTGCACATGCATCGGAAGATAATTTTTAAAAGTGGGCAGTAATCATGACTCTCCTGTAGTTGTAAAATGAACTTGTCAGAGATTGTAAGGCATTAATTAATGAGAGATCTGTTAAATGTTATAACTCTTTCAAAAGATGTTTCAAAGTGCAAACAAATATATAGCCATGAGAAATACTGAGAAGTTGATACCGATAAATGCTAAATTGACAAAACAAGTCAGTATTCGTTGGGCAGACCCACCAAACACAGTTTGCATTTCTATGGGCAAAAATCACTGGTGTGACTGAGTTTTTCTACAATTTACAAAACTGCAAAACAGCTCAGAAAACTTTGAAGGATGCATGAGACACAATATTCAATAATCTTTTGGTCCATTTCAAAGTCTTTCACATTTCTCCTTATATTTTAATTAATGATTAGCCCCTCCACCCCAAATATGCATTTATTTATCAGGAACACACACACACACACAAGCAAAACCACTTAAGTACTTTGCTCTTCAGCTTTATCTTATCTCCTTAGCTGAAGCTAAAACTGGCAGTGAGACATAGATCTGGAGGGGCAGATGGAAGCCACCCAATTCTCTTTGTTCCCTCTAAGTTGTCACAGAAATGCTCCCTCCTCTTAACAACAGATGTAAGCAGTATCAGTATTAGCGAGAGAACTCTTTTGGGTTGGATTTTCCATAGTAAAGGATCTGCAAAAAGTGTCTGCCAGAGCAGGACTTGAGCAGCCCCCGCCACCTGAGATGCTGGGACCACCTCCCCGAGGTGGGGGAATTCTCCACTGTGGTTTGGCCCTTTCTCTCCACCCAGGGAAGGTTCTGGGTGACTTCATTTTTTTTTTCCTCGTCTTTTTGAGACAGGGTCTCACTATGCCGTTCAGGCTGGCCTTGTGCTCACTTTGTAGCCCAGGCTGGTCTCAAACTCACAATGATCCTCCAGCCTCAGCCTCCCAAGTGCGAGAATTACAAGGGAAAAAATTATTTCTTAAGAGTTTGTAAATTCTTTTGAATTTTTCTTGATACAAAATCATGTCATCTGCAAGTAACAGTACTTTTATCTTCCATTATTATATTTGCCTTCCCCCCTTTCCAGCTTTATTGCACTGGTGAAGACCTTGTTACAATAGTAAATAGAATATTTCTTCTTTGTTTCTGAACTCAGGGAAAGTGTTTAATATTTCATCACTGAATCTTATGTTAGCTATTGGATTTTTATAGATACCTTTTATCAGATAAGAAAATTTACGGTCTTTTTTTTTTTTTTTTTTTTTTTTGGTGGCACCGGGGATAGAACTCGCAACTTTGCGCTTGCCAGGGAGGCACTTAGGCCACTGAGCTAAATCCCCGGCCCTTTAGGGTCTGTTTTGATACTATTCATTACGTTACATCAACCTGGTTTTTCATTAGTTTCTATTTTAGTTATTATAATAGTTATTATAGAGTTTCACATTTTATAAAATAAATCTCCTACCATATTTCTTCACAAAACTATTTCTTGAATATTCTTGGTATATGGAATCTTGACTGAAATTACATCCAATTTTTACAGTTTACTTGAGGAAAACTTTCATCTTCATATCTAATAATTATCCAGGAGCATTGATCTAATCCACTACAAATTTTTCTTTCATACATATTTTTCATACATCTTCCACATATCTTAAAAGCTATGAAGTATGTTATATGTACATACAAAATATTATATACAATATACATATTATAATGTAAAGAAAAATAAATGAAATAGCCCTGCCCAAATTTATAAAGCATAATCATGCATTTAGTTTTTGTTCTGTTTTGTTTTTTGCCCTTTTGTATTAGTCAGGTTTCCCATCACTGAGACAAAATACCTGACACCCACAATTGAATAGAGAAAAGGTTATTTTGGCTCATGATTTCAGTGGGTTCAGTCCATGGATGGCTGGTTTCAAGACAGAGATAGCATGGTCAAAGTGCCTGGTGGAGAAAAACTGCTCAACCCTTGGTGGCCAGGAAGCAGAGAGAGAGAGAGAGAGAAGGGATGAGCCAGGGTTGAGAAAACATCCTTCCAAGTCACACCTCTAGTGACCTGCCTCTTCCAGCCAGGCCCTCACCTTCAAACTTTTGGGGGACATATAGTTCTATACCATAACAGTAGTGCTAGGGA
>RJWT010051122.1:0-10754 GCA_004365215.1 Cuniculus paca
GCCTGTCTCAGCCTCCCGAGTGCTGGGATTACAGGCGTGAGCCACTACGCCCGGCTTCATTTGAAGTTTTATATGGATACCAACATACAGATACATAAAGGAAAAGATATGCCCATGTATATAAATGAATGTATGTCAGATATGGGTGGGAAGTATTTCATATTTAAGCCCTGCCCATGAGATCACACTGATTAGAAGTCAAATTCGCCACCCTTCAACACAGGTTGACACTGGACATAAGAAAGTTCCAGTTCACACTTAGCTGATGACAACTTGGACCATGACTATTGCTTTCTCTTTTAAGCAGTTTTCAACTATTGTAAATGTTTGGGGTGTACCGATCTCCAACTCTAGGTCCAAAAAAATAGTTTTCTCTTCCTCTACTCAGTTTTGATTTTCTTTTTTTAAATTAAGGTAGCACAGTCCTTAGCATAAAAGAGAGTCCTTTTCTTGTCACTATTATATGAAAAGTGAAAAACACAATAATTAAAAATTGAGCTCAAAATTGCTAAAAATCTGCTAGTCAACATAATGTAAATTATGACCTTCAAGGCAAAATACAGAAAATTCAAACTGCATTATTATTTGGCTTCTATTTCCTACAACTACATTTTTAACATTTTAAAATTTACTGGTGATATATTAATTGCGTTACATATAATCATCATATTCTAACAGAAGAATTACTTCATTTTTAGATTCAGAAATTATTTCCTATGTGAGTTTATCTAAATGTTTTCATACAAGTAGGAAATTATTCTAATCATTACTATTTTAAACCTAAATATAAGTTAGTACTTTCCTGGCTTATATCAAAGATTATATTTTAAAAGATATGGAAATAATGAAAATTTACTATCATTTAAGGTTCTTTAGCCACTGTGGCTAATCTGTTTGCTGTGTGTATCACAGTTTGTTGGCTTGACAGACCAGAAGCCCAAAGTGTTCCTTTTGGTCAGAAATCTCCTACAGCGCTTAACTTGGTATTTTACATCTGTGATGACCACTTAATGGTAAAAGTCCCTAACGTTAAGACAAAGAAGAAAGTATGCCATATGATAAGAAAAGGTATAGAAACCCAAGAACCACAGAGTTCTAACTTCTTTTCCTCCCTTAATGACTATAAAACATGACAAATGGGGAAAACAGAAAGTACTGTTAAAAATAACAAGAAAAAGGAAGAAAAATATAAACATTGTTATAGCTAGTTCTAGCTCATTTTATTTTAATTATCTATTTTTGAGACAGGGTCTCACTATATAGTGCAGGCTGGCCTTGAACTTGTTTATATAGCCCATGCTAGCTTCAAACTTACGGAGATCCTCCTGCCTCAGCTTCCAGAGTCCTGGGATTACAGGTGTGTGCCACTACACCTGGCTTCTAGCTCTTTTTTAATACATCAGTCCGACATTTTTACTCTGGGCCATCCATCATGAGAAATAAAAAAAAAATCCAAAGTTGGTGTTACATAAGACAGAAGTAGAAACATTAAACAGGATATCAAGGATAAGGAATCGGTGCCCTTCCAACAGTGATGAGATGCAGAATGCCAGTGAAAGGGTGGCTGGGAGTGATGAAATACCAATATATCCCTAACTGGTCATCTCAGTAGTACTAGAGGCTTTTCAACATCACTCAAGAGAGCTCACCCACAGTCATTACTTGCACCCTTATCTACGAGGAATCCCAATATGCAATGTGCTTAGTTGCCTGGGTCAACAAATTAAATTCTAATAAATTCTATTTAAGAGTAACTAGTTGATACAAACATGAAATGATCTTTAGGTGCTTTAAATTAGTAGGTGCAAATTTGATAAGTGGTAGGACAGCTGTATAATCTCAAAATATTTCTTCCTAGGACATTTAATAACTACAAAGGTAAAACAGCCACCTTAGAGTTGAGAGACCTGGCAGATACCACCTTAATATTACATGCCACCTGATGTGGTGTACTGAAAGGAAAACAGCATTATTCCTCTGGTATTCTTGCCATAAACACAAAACCTAAATCTACTCATAAGAAAATATTAGACTAATCCAAAATGAAGGGTAGCTTATAGAATTACAACACTGTACTCAACAACAACAAAAGACAATGTTTCAGATTAAAGGAAATCAAAGAGATAACAATTTTGTGATCTAAAACTTCCTTTTCCCATAAATAGGACTTATTGGGGCAATTGGAAAAAAAGTCTGAGCAACACCTATAGATGTACTAACTACACTGTCCATACTAAATTCCAGATTGCTTCCTTACTTTTAAAATTTACACATGGGAAAATTCAACTCTTCTTGGTACATAGTTCTACGACAAAAGTACACAACTATAAAAAAAGTATACAATTGTATAACTCTATCACAAGTATGCAACAGCCTATCCTTCCCCAGACCCCCTGTAATGCTCCTTTACAGTCAGTACTCTCCCATCACCACTGAAAGTCAGTTTCTTTTTTCTTTAAGCCCAGTAATTTTGCTTTTTCCAGAGTGTCATACAGATTGACTTATACAGTATGCAAACTTTGGAATCTGGTTTTGTTCACTTACCACAATATATGTGAGATCTATTCATGCTGTAGAGTAAACTAGCATTTCTCTTTACTGTCACATAGCATTCCACTGCAGAGGGATGGTATGGTTTACCCTTTCAATTTTCTGACTTTGACAGTTTACTTTTTTATTTATTTTTTTTTTGAGGCACCGGGGATTGAACTCACAACCTTGTGCTTGCCAGGCAGGCACTTAGACCACTGAGCCAGATCCCCAGCCCTGGTGTTTTTGAGACAGGGTCTCACTATGCTGTTCAGGCTGGCCTTGAGCTCACTTTGTAGCCCAGGCTGGTCTCGAACTCACAACGATCCACCTATCTCAGCCTCCTGAGTGCTGGGATTACAGGCGTGAGCCACCACGCCCGGCTGACTTTGACAGTTTATACCGTGGATTTTAGAATAAGGTCCTTGTTCTTTGGAAACATGCACTGAAACATTTAGGAGTGATGAGACACTATGTCTGTAAGTTTCAAATGGGTCAGAAAAAATAAGTAAATGAATGTATGTGAATGTTTGGATATAAACAAAATGTTACCATATTTGCACTAACTGGTGCATCTGTGTGAAGGGCATAAAGGTATACTTTGCACTATTCTTTCAATTTTTCTGTACATCTGAAATTATTTCAAAACAAGTATTAAATTAAAGAGTAAGTTAAAGGGCCGAGGATTTAGCTCAGTGGTGCAGCACCTGCCTCGCAGATGTGAGGTCCTGCGTTTGATTCCCGGTACCCGCCCCGCAAAAAAAGTATGTTAAATGTAGAATAACATTTTTTAAGAAACGGGGGAAAGTCAGATAAGTAAAAGCTAAATCTTAGGGAGAAAATATGCATCAAATAATAGTTAAAACGTATTATATCCCATCCCTCAACTGTAGACCAACCCTAAGCAAACCTGACGGCTGAGAATAACGCATTCCCAATACTCAGAATATTTCAACAGAATGTGGTTGTAATTCTGGAGTAACAACATGCTACAAATAGCAGTATCATACTGAAATACTGCTTCAGAAGATTCGGTTATCTGTTACCTTTTTTATCAACTGGAATAGTTATTTCTTAGCCCAGCTTTCCTGCTAAGAATTAACAGGGGCAGAATGCGTCTCAGTGATAACTGGAAACAGAAGCTTTCAGGTTTTAACACCAGCAGACATAAATAACAGAGGTTTGGTTAAAGTAAAGTTAAAAAATGAAATATTGCTGTGGCAGACAAAAACCGATGTTTGGTTAGAGCAAAGTCAAGAAATGAAATACTGCTAAATCTGATGAATGAGATGTCAGGAATGTATTTTGGATAAAAGGCTGTCAGAAGTAACTGGGGATGAATTAAGAAAGAAAAAGTAATCACATAAAAAGGAATTCAGAGGATAAACTCAAAATCAACATATTTTTACCATTTAAATTTTCCCTCCAACTTTTTTTTAAATTCCAGATTTAAGACCTCCTCAGAGTTAGCTTTTGTTTTTTCAACATATCTAACCAATTTCCAGTCAAAACTTTTCCTTTGAATCATCTATTTTAATAATCAACTCTACTTTTTGCATTCCCAGACCCTCAACAACTCTAACAGTGCTATTAGTACTGAGATAACTCCCTGCCATCCTTGCCTAATCTGTATCTGACACATTCTGTCATATTTGTAGATAGATGAACATGCTTTCCACTCCACCCTTCCTTCACAGCAGGGCCAGTTTCTTTTCCAGAATCACAGTCCAGTAGTTCAACACTAAATGAGTATAATGTATGTGGGTTTTAAATTTGTGTTGGATGAATACTGTTGCCAGATTAATCTTTATGTCACTAATGTAATGATGATCTTTTCATCAAAAACTTTTAGTGTATCTTTGCACCTATGAGAAAAAAAAATGAAGTTCTGGGTTTGGTATTCAGGACCTTCCAGAATTTTCTGTTATATTACACCAAGTTACTTCTCTCAACATGTATTTTCTGCTCTAGTTAACCAAGTTTCTCCATAAGCCTCATAAACATGTGATTTGATCTCGATACTTACTTTCAGTCTGGAAAGGTCCTTAATTCCAATCTAGTTCACTTGACAATTACAAACACAGGAAGATCACTTAATCTAATCAAATCCCATACGGCCTTAAAGTGAAGTTCAAATGTCACCCTCTTTAGGAAACCATGCAATTACTCCATTTTACTCTATTGGAAATTCCTTAACATTTTTATCTGGATTCACACAATCTGGCACTTAATTAGATACAATTTTGCATTGTTAACTCTAAATTAACCAGTAACAAGAAAATATTATTGGGAAACATCTTGTAGCTCCCTCTACCTGCCAACACAGTACATTTTACACAAATAATAGATGTTCACTAAATAATTCAAATCTTACATCCACACTATCTAGTTATCTTAAAAATGTTTTCCATGGCAGAAAAACTTCAGCAATAGCCTAACACTACAATCTGACTGTCCCCACTACCAATAATGCCAGCATGATCATTTAGAGTTAGCAAGTGCAGGCTTGTAGAAGTTTTTCAAATAAAGTTTTACTAGTACACAATCACACCCATTCATTTACCTTTTACCTAAGGCTGCTTTCATTTTACAACGGATGATGGAAGTAGTCAAAACAGAGAGTCCATGGCCCTTAACTGTTTATTATTTGGCCCCTTTTGTAGAAAAAGCTTGCTGACTCTTAATTCATGAGGAAAAATTCTTCGATGGGTAACCAAGACAGTCCTAACTTTCCAGAGGTTTTTTTTTTTTTTTGGTTTTGTTTTGGCCCAAAGCAAGAAGTAAAGATGTTTTGATGGTAGTACACAGATGGGAGTAATATTCCCCAAGATCCAGTAAATGGTATATTTACCATTATCAGTCATCCACTTGAACACACAATTCTTGATACTATGGATAATTAGGAGTTGATTCTCTAATCAAAGGAAATCTACTTTATTCAGTGGCAGAAGTCAAACCACTCATAATGATGTATAAGCAACCTGACTATTTTGTTCAAAGTTGGATGATGCAAAGTCTGCGCATGTAATTGAATAGCATGTCTGTTATAAATATGTAAACTAACATTTACAAAACTAGAGGTAACATTTCCCACCCATGTCACAGTCTTCACTGGGAGAATTCAAAGAACTCTGTAACTGGAATTATCAGACCACCTTAGCAAAGTAAATTGTGGTGAAGTATAACTGATTTTTAATCCATTTGAAAAATGGAATCAACTGCTCATCAGTAGGTAGAATGGCAAATATTGAGGCCCATTCCTTGTAACTAGCTGCAGACATCACATAGTCATCTATATGGTAGTAACTAGATAAACACTTTTCCCCCAATAACTTGCTATGTGGTTTGGAGCTAATGATAGTCTCCAAATATACATGATTTGAAACTTACAAAAACTGGTTATTTTTTGTTTGTTTTGTTTTTTGTTAAAGACAGAGTCTTGCTTTATAATTTAGGCTGGCCTTTGAACTACGTAGCCTAGTCTGGCCTCAAACTTGTGGTAATTCTGCCTCAGCTTCCAAATGCTAGGATTACAAGTGTGCACCACCATGTCCAGCTGATTTATGAAAATAACGATTATTATTTTAGATAACTTAGTTACATGAATAAAATTATTCAAACTCTTCAATACAAGGTGACAAAATCTAGCTAAGGGTGGTTGACGCCAGCTTGAACTGCATAGTGAAACCCTGTCTCAAAAAGACAAAAAAAAAAAAGTGACAAAAACTTTAACTAAATTTTAATTAATCCTTCTAGGATACAATGGGGAAAGCTAACATTATTTAAGTTTAGAAGCTTATTGGAGAATCCTATTATTCAAGGACCAGGGAAGATCTGAAGTACATATCCTCACAAAATAATAGTCTCTGATATGTTTTCATGTTTCTCCAGCACATCATTTCACATAATTGAACCACAACCACATCAAAGTCTCTTTATACTTCTACACTCTAACAGATTCACCAGTTCTTTCAAGGAGTTCTACTACTTAGTAATACAGTATACCAAGTCAAGCACGGTGCTAGAAACCAACTAGAATGGAAAGCACCCACTGGGACAACCAAACGGGACTTCCATTAATACTGCCTCACTCCCTGTGATAGGAGTCAAAAAACTGCCAACTAGGTTTTTTTCCTTCTGCTACAAGATCTGACACTAATTATAAAACATTACAGATTCGACCTTTCTCAAAATACAAAGGGACTGTATATATCTGCAAAAAACAACTATTTTTTATGCTTCCAAATTCTTAATCCTGTTTGGAGCTGTCAGTGGGGGTTAATGGAAGCCTTGGATAGGAGAATTCCAATCTGGTTGGCAGATGGATAGGTTGGTTATAGCTGCATAACTATGTCTTGCCTGCAGGCACAATTCAGAACACTGTTAAAGCAATATAAAGTCTCTGTCAAGCTGAACCATTTGGATCAGTAGCAAGGAGAAATAATAATAAAAAAGAAGTTCATTTCTGGGCCTTGTGCATTTATGCTAGTATGCACAAACTGATTAATTGTCATAGTGTGCTGGTCCTCTATACCTCAGATTTCTACTTCTGGAGTAGATTTTGCATGCTAATATAATCATTCTCCCTCTTGAGACATTAGCAAATAATCAAATGAAAAACAGGATCATAATTTACTGAGATTCGAGCAATTCTCTATGCAAATTTGACTTGTTATTGCTGCTGCCTCGTTAATCTGAATGCCTTTGACAAACTCCTTTGATTTATGAACTCGTGACAACTCCAATGTGTATATATTTTGCTAGATTGACATTATCATTAAGAGTGGGTGGACTGAGCTCACATGAATGGCTGATTTTACTCGCTGGTGTCTGCTGCTCAACAGCTGAGCATCTCCTCCTCACAAAGCCCCTGAGCGGCAGGCTCTTCCCATCTTCTCATCCATTCATCATCTCGATGTTAATTGGCCCAGGCTTTAAGCAAATTTTCAACACGATTTAAAGGCACGATGACACTGATTACTGACCCTCTGCCATACGGTGCCTATTGATTAACCTGACAGAGATGATGAGCTTGAGGGAAACTAGGTGTGTGGGGATCTCAGGGGGAAAAATATATTGTCTATGCAGGCAAACACTTGTCATTTCCTCACAAGCCAGAATGTGCACAGCACACAATCTTAAAACACACTACTGCTTTAACACCTACAGCTAACACAGAAAGTGCTTAATGTATTCAGAGACATTACAGATATGTCATGTCAAAGCACATGACACTCTGCAGACAGACGGCTGTCTTTCAAACCAATTATACTTGTGCTGACTGCTGTATGTAATGTATTTTAGGCTAAATTAGAAGAAAGTACTGGGTATCCTAGTAGTGTTACATCATATCAGAAAACTACAAGAATGAGGAAACAAACAGAATTCTTCAAAACAGAGGAGAAAAGGAAGGATTAAAATCACCTGCTGCCATTCTACCACTACTATAACAAGCTCCCATTCTACTTTTAAAAGAACAGATACTCACAAAGAGAAAGAAAATGTCCATTGGATTTTTCTGTTAATACTGATACCTGATTCGAAATGCCAAACTATTTCTAGCACAGAAATTACTGAGTATTTTTTATAAAGCAAAATAAAAACTTAAGTCTAATGAACATATTCCCTTAAATTCTTTGCTGCCCATATTCAATAATATAATACAAACCATTTAGGGAAATTGTGCAAGACCTGTGACATTAAGCTTCATAAAATCTAAATATCTAAATGCTTCATTATTAAGACATGAAAATATTGTATGAAAGTTCCTAATTGATAGTTACTGAGCACATACATTACTAACAAAAATCTACCTTAAGATACTCCTCTGCAAATTTATACAAGCAAAGTCATGCAGCACACCATCAGGGATCAGACAAAAACCATTCTTAGATAGGGAAGGTTATTATTTAAAACAAGGCCAACAACATATCCTCCCTCTAGCCACACATATCACCTTGTTTACTTACGAGTCCTTGGGGGACAGCCAACATACAATTTTATACACGGAGATTTTGGAGCAGCACTAACAGTTATTTCAAAGCTAAAATAATAGAAAAATGAACAAACAGCCTGGCTGTAGTGCCTATTACAGTGACATGGGCTGTTAATGTAAGAGATCAAATGTTTTTCAAGTCAAACAGCATTGGTGCCTGTTACACTGGAACATGTAGCTTACTCCCTAAAAGCCTGCCTCCTGCTCTTTTAAGATAAACAAGCTCAACTAAGCACTGAGATGCTCTGATAAGGCTACAGGAGATGAACTGCACCAGGGAGTGACAAAGCAAGGGCATACATGAGCAGTGCTGCTTTTGTTAACTTTCAAGTCACAGAGCACATCACAGTAAACTATTTTAATATTTTCCCATTAAAAGACTAGCTATAGAACTTAAGTTTTCAGCAATATATATGGGGATGCCCTCCCCACAAAAACAGCTAAAATTCTGTTTTGTAAAAAGAGATTACACATATGTCTGAACATATTCAGCTTTGTGACTTCTTAATCAAAGGTCTGCACATCAATTTAGCAACGACTTGGAATACATAAAAGCATTTGGAGTTATATTAATATCCTCCACATCAGAATAGTCCATTTACTATTACTCTAAAGGATTTTTGCCTCTAAAGTCGTGATTTTAAAACAAACAAAACTTTACACCTTACTCATTTCGAGTTTTTTTTTTTACATTTTATTCTGCTTAACATGACAATGCAGTCACTAAACCACATCTATTTATAACAATGTGGCTTAATATTTAAAAATCTCAAATAGGCTTGAAAAATAAACATCTTTATAAGTTGTTTTTCTTGTCAAACCAACAGAATTTCATATATATGTTTACAGTGGTTTAAATATAACAATACACAAAGCAAAAGTAAAATGAATATAAATTTACCATAGGGATTTGGAAAAGACTGCCACTGAAAAGGCTAAGTACACCTATCATGTGAATGAAAATATAACTAACCTGAATTATTCTGCGTACCTTAGATCTACATGAATCTTAAAGTTCCCCTTCAAGACATCATCCTCATGATTACATACTTAGGACAAATCCATGCCTACCACTATTTTTTTTTGTTGTTTTGGCTGTCATATTTATACAATATTTCACCCAGGGATCCTGATACAGTTCTGTATAAGAGGCAAACATTTGCTTCTACTAATAACATCTGGTTATCTTTGTAATTCAAAGACATTTGCATTATGTAGATCTTTCTGATTTCTTAAAACTGGGTTGAGAACTGTAGAACCCTGAGGATGTGCACCAAAATGTTTTCTTTCTAATGAATTATTTCTTTCATCCTTGTTTCTGAGTCTTTTTTTTTTCTTCTTCTTCTTCTTCTTCTTACCTTAGATATTTTCCTTGCTCTGGAAGGAAGATATGGTTTTATTACAATTCAAGAAAATCTTGAAAGAAATGTAAGGTTCCTTTAACTTGGTAAACTGTTTTTATTACCAAACGAAAATAAAACTATCCTGCCCAAATAAGCGTATTTCTGAAAATCATGCCAGACTAGATTAAGAATTGTGTTTAGGTACACATTTTCATTGTGAACTGTCCCCTATTTAGCCATTCTTTTTATTCTCTTTATTAAGAAATTATCATCCTGTTAATTATTATTCTGTAGTCTTTCCCACTAATTATACAGATTCTTAACAGCTTTTCAACTTTAAAATTACAAATACCAGTCCCCTCACCGATTTTTATAAATTTCTGGTTCCCGGGGCTGGAAAAAATAAATAAATAAAATCTAGTATAGCACAGGTGTTGAGTGCATGCTTTAAAGAACAGGGATATAGAACCAACAACACCTGTAATCCCAGCTACCTGAAAGGCTAAGGCAAGAGAATCACAGTTCAAGAATAGACTGGGCAACTTAGTGACTTTGTCTCAAAATAAAGTAAAAGGACTGGGGCTACAGCTTGGAGGTAAACCATCCCTGGGTATGATCCATAGTAAAACACCCCCCACACACACCCCCCCCACAAAAACAAAATAAGCATGTATTTAAAAACAAAAGCCACGTGCACACACCACACTTAATATCCGTTATTTTCTTCTTAAGACTACTGATATTCCTTATTGGGAACACTGGAGTTTTAACTTTTGTTTTTACTGTAAATCCTACTTTTTTATTTTCATCTCTGCTACAAAAATCAAAAACCTAAAATGAGATAAATTAAATTTTTAAACAGAAAACAATGACTATAACTTCTATTG
>RJWT010051123.1:0-10768 GCA_004365215.1 Cuniculus paca
AGCTTCTCTGAGGAAGCATGGGGCTTGCTGAGTGCAGAGTTGACGCGAAGCCTCAGTCTGGGTGAAGGTAGGCAGTTTAAGTAGTCCATGCCAAAAGAGATTGAGCTGAGCTGAAGCTAGGGGATAGAGAGCCGAGTTCCTGGCCTGTCAGCCTTGTGATGCATTCACTGGGGGTCTCATGAGATGACAGGTTGATGGGTCATTTCCACTGAGGTAGACACTTATTGGTTTAACTGACACAGGTGAGGGTGTTGAATTGTTCATTGGTTTGGCATGTCCAAGAAATTCAAAGGCAGTTTCCTCTAATATAACTTAGATAAGTCCTGTGTTCTTGTGTTGCTGATTTAACTTGATAATTTTACAAGTGGCAATTTTTTATTAGCAAGAGTAATTTATCAGTTTGTGTCTTATGATTATGCTTTGCAGCTGGGAGGTTATTTTGTGTTTAGTGTGTCCAACACCTGGTGTTTATCTATTTTCACAGACAAGGTACCAAGTCATTCTGCCTCAGCATTTGCACTCGAATAGAGAAAACTGCTGTTTTATAAAATAGAATCACTCAAGGCAAAGTCCAATCTGAAAGCTACTATTCTGTACATCATGGAATAACTCACAGCAGGACACAGCGTGCTCTCTGTAGAAGATGACATGGGTACTTCTTCTTGAATGCAGAACAATTGCTGCAACATTAGTTAAATCAAGTCTTATTTCCATACGCTGATATGAACAGAGCTGGCTATGGTATGTCTTCCCCTCTTCAATTGGCTCCAAGCAATGCAAATAAGGCCAGTTGAAGTACTGATATGCAATCTTTGGGGCCAGTCTGGCAGTCTCCTGTTTCCTCACATGGTGCTCTCTGTAAAAGATATGAGCGCAGCAGGACTGCAGAGCCAGTCAGCTCCAGAAATGTCAACTGGGTATGAGCCTCGAAATAAAGAGGCTGTGAGTCACCAGGGCACAAAAGTTTACATGTCAGAAACTGAAGCAACAGCCTCCAAAAACAATTCAGTTGCTACCTTAATTGAATTATGCAGATTGATCCTTCTGCATGCCATTCTCCCTGCCTTTTACAATGATGCTTTTCTCCCCACCTGGCTAAACTGTTCAAGTTACACATGGTAGTTTCTGTCATCCTCACTGTCACTCATCCTTGAACCACTCCCTTCTTCATGAGATAATAAATTCTGGGAGAGGCCTTGGATTGAGGCCTTTGCCCACATAGCCTGACTGGGATTGGGTTTAGGACCCCTTGGCTGCCCTTAACTTTGAATATATCTTGGTGTCTTTACTCTCACCATGGGTTGCATTGGAGGTGGTAGATTGGAATTAACTTGCCTGGATTCCAATAACGTCTCAATGGGATTACAAATATAACTTTTTGGATTGAGAGGAAGACTGGAAAAGGGATTACAATACTTGGATTACAATACTCATTATTGGGATTACAATAGCTCTCCACACATTGTATCTGTTACGGCAATCTGCGAACAGTGGTCTTTGATGTCACTATTGTAATTGTTGTGGAGTACCATAAATTTTGCCTATATAAAACAGTGGACTGATTGACAAATTTGTGAGTACTGATTGCTCTACCATTCTTACCTGTTGCTCCTTCTCCTCCAGCTCCCTTGTCCCTTGAGACATGGGAATATTGAAATTAGGCAACTTAATAACCCTACAGTAGTCTCTAAGGGTTCAACTGAAATGAAGAGGGCAAGCCTCTCACTAAGTCAAAAGCTAGAAATAATTAACCTTAATGAGAAACTACCACACTTAACCAAACACTTGCCTCCTTATACCAGTTAGCCAAGTCATGAATGCAAAGGAGAAGTTCTTAAAGGAAATTAAACGTGCATTCAGTGAACATACAAATGATAAGAAAGTGAAACATCCGGGATGTTGATGTGGCTAAAGGGTTATTACGGATAAAAGGTTAAACCAGTCACAGCTAACTTTTCCTTATTCCAAAGTCTAACCCAGACAAGGCCCTAAACTCTCTTCAGTTCTATGAAAGGTAAGGGAGGTAAGGAAGATGCAGAAGAAAAGTTTGAGGGTAGAAGAGATTAATTACTGAGGTTGAAAGAAAGAAACCCTCTCCAAACCATGAATTTGCAAGGTTAAGCAGCAAGTGCTGATGTAGAAGCTGCACTAAGCTATCCAGATCTTGCTAACACATCTGATGAAGGTGACCGCACTAACTACCAGAAAATTCTATGACTCTTTAGAATTATACTGAACCTATTCTCTCTGTGGTCTATAAAAGGAACAATAAAGTCTAATAACAACACATCTTTTTTTAACACATTTTACTATTTTTTTAAGCCATCACTGAGAGCTACTGCTCAGAAGGAAAGATTCATTTCAAAATATTACTACTGCTCATTGACAATTCACCTGGTCACTGAAGAGCCCTTATGAAGATGTACAATGAGATCACTGTTCCTTCTGTGCTTGCTAACATAGTACCTATCTGCGTTTCATGGATCATGGAGTAATTTTGGTGTTTAAGTATTATTATTTAAGCCGGGCCTGGTGGTGCATGCCTGTAATCCCAGCATTCGGGAGGTTGAGACAGGAGGATCGTTGTGAGTTTGAGACCAGCCTGGGCTACAAAGTGAGCTCAAGGCCAGCGTGAACAGCATAGCCAGCGTGAACAGCATAGCAAGACCCTGTCTCAAAAAGACAAGGGCCAGGGATTTAGCTCAGTGGCATAAGAGTCTGACTGGCAAGCGTAAGGTTGTGAGGTTGACCCCTATTCTGGGCAAAGTAGATTGAAAACCTCTTGAAAAAGATTCACCATTCTAGATATCATTAAGAGCATTTATGATTCACAGGAAGAGGTCAAAATGTCAACATTAGTAAGAGTTTAAAAGAAGCAGATTAAACAAATAAAAATGAAAGAAGCTGATTCTAATTCTCATGGATGCCTTTCAGAATTTTAAGACTTAAATAGGGAGGGGAGCTACAGATGTGGTGGAAATAGCAAAAGAACTAGAAGTAGAAGTAGAACATAAAAATGTGATTGAATTGCTGCAATCTCATGATAAAATTTTAATAGATGAAGCGTTGCTTCTTATAGTGAGCAAAGAAAATGGTTTCTTGAAATGCAGTCTACTCTAGTAGAAGCCACTATCAACTCTGATGAAATGATAACCGAGGACTTAGAATATTACATAGGCTTAATTGCTAAGGCAACAATGAGAAGACATGTGCAATTTTGAAAGAAATTGTATTGTGGTTAAAATGATATTTCAAAGGAATATGTATTATAAAGAAATCTTTCATAAAAGGAGGAGGGTATCGAGGAGGCAAACTTCATTTTAAGAAAATGTCGCTCCATCGTTCAGCAACTATTCACCATGATCAATCAGCAGCCATCAACATTAAGGTAAGAACCTCCACTGGCAAAAAGATCGTGACCCTTTGAAGACCTGAATAATAACTAACATTTTGGGGACAACACAGTAAGTCCCCAACTTACAAACAAGTTCCACTCTTGGAGAACATTCATGAGTTGGATTCGCTCGCAAGTCTGACAACGCGAGTCTTACACATCTTTGACACTAATATACAATGTAAAGCATAAAAAACTTCATGTTCCATGATCTTGTCCTTCTTCTTTAGAATTGTGCCAGTGGTTGAATGATTCATGTTATGCAAACTAGCAATGTCTACCATCTTTCCACTTCAGTCCAATCTTTCCATTATTTCACTTTTGTTTCCATGGTTATTGGATTGCACTTCCTAGCAGTCCCCCTCACATGACTACTGTTTTTCCTCTTGCTTCTGGACATTCTGGACTCTGAGCACTGTAATACTGTGCACTGTAGCACCACACAGTACGCACACAGCAGCACAACTGTGACAACGTCTGTCAGACATGTGAGCTACATCTGAAATTTGTCTGCATCTATGAATGTTTGTAATGCAAGGTCCATTCCTATCTGTGAAAATTCACAACTTAAATGTTCATAAATTGGGGACTTACTGTACCATATTTTAATTAGGATTTGAGCATCTCTTTTAGACATGCTATTGTATAGTGGAGACATAAGTTTTACATGCACTGAGAAACTAAAAAATTCATGTGAATTTATCTATTGTGATATTTGCTTTATTATGGGTGTCTGAAACTGGATTTAAAGTATTTTTAAAGCAGATATTAAATGCCCATAAAGAGATGGAGAAAGATATACCACACAAACACTAATCAGAAGAAAGCTAGAGCAGCTATATTAATGTTACACAAAGAAGAACTCAGAGCTAGAAATATTACCAGACATAAAGGGGGACATTACATAATGATAAAAAGATTGCTTATCCAAGAAAACATAGCAATCTCTAACGTGTATGAATCTCACAACACATCAAAAGGTATGATTCAAAAACTGATAAAACTTCAAGGAGAAATAAGTGAATCCATTATTATAGGTTAGAGACTTCAACATTCCTCTCTCAGTAATTCAGCAAACAGAAAATAATTAAGGACACCATTGAATTGAACAGCATCATTAATCAATCAATTGAATCTAACTGACATATACAGAATATTTAAACAACGATAGAATGAAGATTCGTCACATGCTCGCATGGAACATTTACTAAGATAGACAATGCACATTAGCAAGTCTAAAAGAATAGAAATGATAAAAATATACTCTTCGACTACAATGGAATTAAACTAGAAATCAATAACAGAAAGATATCTGGAAATACCAAAATTCTTGACATTAAACACAACACTTTCTAGTAACTCTAAGATCAAAGATGTCCCAAGAAGTATCATAAATATTTTAACTAAATGAAAATGCGATTCATCAAAATTTACAGGATGTAGCAAACACAGGTCTCAAAGAGAATTTTGTAGCTTTAAATGCATTTACTAGAAAAGAATAAAACTCAGAAAATTAGTAGTCTAAACTTTCAAACCAGAAAAGTAGAAAAAGAGGAGCAAGTTAAATACTTATTAATACAAAAAGTAACAAAAATCAGACCAGAAATCAATACAATTTAAAATATTGATTTAAAAAAATCAATAAACCCAAAAGTTCTTTGAAAGGATGAATAAAATAAAACTGTAGTCAGGTAACTAAGATTTTTAAAAAGATACAGTATACATTAATATCAGAAATGAAAGAGGGGTCATCACTACTGATTCTACGGATACTAAAAAGATAAAGGAATACTACGATCAACTATACGCTTGCTAATATAATAACTTAGATGAAATGGAACAATACCTTCAAACACACCATGTATGTCTTAAAAATTTAACTCTTAAGATCCAACAAACAGAAAACAAGGAAACCAATTTAAAAATGGACAAAGTGTCTGAACATACACATTACCAAATGAGATGTACAGATCACAAATACACATATGAAAAGATTCTCAGCATCATATGTTATTAGGGAGCTCCAGATTAAAACAACGAATATCACTATACTCCTATCAGAATGGTAAAGTCACAATAGTGACAATTCCAAGTGCTGATGCAAATGAAGAAAGTCAGAGAATCAGAGAAATCCTGATTCATGGCTATTAGCCATCCAAGTGGTTCAGTCACTTTGAAAGATAGATTGGTAGTTTCTAAAGCTAACCATGCTTTTACGATCCAGAAATCGCAAAGACTTCACACTGATTTTTAAAAAGAAATAAAATCTGGTGACAAAATCAGACCATGGGAGTACTTGGCAGGGGTAGTCTCACCAGTTGCCAGGATTCCTTCAAATCTAAAAACCGAAACAATGACATTTAATATTTTAGTTTTATCTCTTACATCTTTGGCTGCCTGATTTGTTTTTCTAGCCAAAAACTAGCAGTGGTAATTGAATATATAAGGAATTCGTGTTTCCCTCCCACAAGCACTGTTACTTTTGACAGTGGGAAAGTTATGGATCCTAACTCTTTATTTGTTGTGAATCTATAAACCTTACAGTAGAATATATCACTCCAGTGTAATTTTGGAGAAAAGCCCCTGGTTCTGTGGGGTTTTATTTTGCCCACATTTAGACAGAAAGATTCTGGTATTCATAAATGAAGAAGGCCCACATTACTTCTTAATCCTTAACTACCATGCTTTCCTACACAACAAAAAGCACCTCATTTTTGTTAAATAGTAACAGCAGAAACCCTACATTCAGAAGAGGGACTTTGCCTCGCTTACCTATGTTCTAATATCATGAACTCCATTGAGAACATTTACATTCTCAAAATTAAAGTCCATTTTATTTTGCTCCTCCAAATTCAGTTGGAAGCACTGCTCCTTATACTATTCCCTTGTTCCTCTTTACCCAACATTTCTGAAAAATAAAAGTCCCAGATTTACCCATAGCTTTTGCATTTCCCCTGCTCAGATTTTTTTCCTATGGTGACTTAATTTGGGTCTTGTAATAGGCTCTAACTTTGCCTCTCAAATTAGGTATGACACAGACACTGGAAAACTAGGAAGAGTCTATGGATTATATTAATCAAGTAACACAGTGTTTGATTTAAAATATAAAAGTAGATAATATAAAATATATTATAGGTTGGTAGTAATCAGATAAGGCCATGAGTACATACTAGTTTCACCTGTTCTGACATCTAATAGATGCTATATAAAGAATCAAATACATAAAAAAAAGAATCAAATACATTATACAAAACAGTAGCTATAAAATAACCATTCAAATGCTGGGCATGGTGGCACACACCTGTAATTCCAGCATTTGAAAGGCTGAGGCAAGAGGATTGCTGTGAGTGTGAGGCCAGCTGGGCCTACACAGTGAGTCCAAGGCCAGCCTGTACTACAGAGTGAGGCCCTGTCTTAAAAAACAAAACAAAAAAAACCCAAAAAAAAAAAAAAAAACACTAGAACAGCTGGGCGCGGTGGCTCACGCCTGTAATTCCAGCACTCGGGAGGCTGAGACAGGAGGGTGGTTGTGAGTTCAAGACCAGCCTGGGTTACAAAGTGAGCTCAAGGCCAGCCTGAACGGCATAGCCAGACCCTGTCTCAAAAAGACAAGAGCTGGGGATTTAGCTCAGTGGCCTAAGTGCCTGCCTGATAGGCGCAAGGTCATGAGTTCAATCTCCGGTGCCCCTCCGCCCCAAAAAAACACTAGAACAAAAGTATGAATTCCTAAATATCACACAATACATACATATGCAAAATATTATAAACAATATAATAAAGATAAGAAAGAAAAATTCAGTAAGACTGAAAATATCACATGAAATACATCAGAAGTATATTAAAATAGGAAATGTACCAAATGAAAAGTAAACAACATATCTGTCACATAAAGGTAAGTTGATTAACTTATTTTTAAAGTCTCAACTGAATCACAAAGTAAAACTTAATTATATTTTAAAATTCAAAAGATACACCTAAGATAACTCAAAAAATTGAGAATTAAGAAATAAATCAGACTCACATGTGTAAACATCATATTGTGTCTCTAGTGTAAAAAACTGAGAATAAATAATATCCAAAATGTACAGTAGATATTGTGAAAGTAAAAGGGGAAGAAACTGCTCAGAAGAAAAGAACAACTAGGATAGGGGAAAGGAGAAAAGAGAGATCATATTATATACACAGAGAGAGAGAGACAGAGAGAGTGAGAGAGAAGGACAGATTATATATATGAAAGATTATATATATGTATATACAAGATAGATAATTATACTACTAATCTCTATTAGCTCATCAAAAAGAATGGTTTGCGCTTTCGTTGTTTGATCATTTTTCCATGCCTATATCTTGTAATCTGAGCAACTACTTTGAAGATAACAATACACAATATATTAACCATTATTAATCTCCTATTATTTTGTTTTGAAATACTGTATGATAACTTTTATTCTTGTTTCATTTTAAAATAAAAAAATGAGCAAAGCATTATCAGGCAAACATGAAGAAAATGGTGAAGGGAATAATACACTCTGATGATCTCATCATTAAGAATATCTATGAATCAAATTACCTTGTATCAATATGCTTAAAGCAAAACTTTTAGGAAACAGAAGAAGAAAGAGAAACAGATTAGGTATAGGAGATTTTAATTTCCATATCACGACTCATGACATAGCACGTAATGGAATGCATAAGTAATATAAATAATAAGGTTCATCTAATTGCTTTATATGGAATTAAATTTCATGACTTCATATTTCCACAAACCCATAAAATGCTGGACTTAACTCCAGCACTTTAGGTCAAATATTGTAGCCATATTTTAGGTCACAAATAAAACTTTAGTCAAATTTTAAAAATTAGCTGATATAAAAAAGAAGCGTAAATATTGTAAAGAAGGAATAAGTAAAATCAAAGCAGTTCATTAGCTATTAGAAACAAGCCCATTTAATAGTGACAGGTTATAAAGTTAATATAATGAAATAAATTTCCTCCCCATATGCAAACAAAAATCAGTTAAAAATGGAATAGAAGAAAAAATTCACAATGACAAGAAAAATGATATTATATAATATCTAAGAAAAACTTATGGAAAAAATCAGTATTTACATTTTTAAGACATTAAGTGCTATCAGGGTGTATAAAGAGTCTTAGATAAGAAGACATAACGTTGCAAAGATGTCAGTTCTCTCTAATAAAATCTATTTAATAGGATCTCCATAAATATGCCTCCTGATTTTTAATATAGATGAGATGATTGTAAGTGTCTAAATTTGGCTCCAGAAAAATTTTTAAAATTTTTATATGGTAACACAGACACAATTCCACAAAAATCAAATTTCAATCTACAAAAGATTAAAAATGGTAAAGACTAGCGGTAAAATATAACCTCTCCAAGACCTAGAATTGAGACACCTGGAAAACAACAAAATAGAAAAAGAGAGAAAGGGAGAGGGAGAGAGAGAGAGAAAGAGAAAGAGACAGAGAGAAGAAGGTAGATTTCTGGGACTCAAGAAAAAAATCAACAGGAAAATAGAAAATACAGACAAACTGGAGAAACTGAATACAATGCAAAAAACAAAAACAAACAAAAAAAACCAGTCTGGAATACCAAGCCTGGCTACTAAGAGAGGTACTTGTCTCCACTAACACAGGAGAAACCAGAGAGGGTCAGTAGCTTCAGGGAGAAATAATGGACTGGACCAGCAGTGATAGCCTCAAGAAAAGACCGTGGTTATTGTAAACTGCAAAGTCAGCATGGGATTTTACTCTGAAAGTAACTCCTTCCTCATATCAGGCTAGAGTTGAAGAAATTCAAGGCAGCATTCACCATTTTTGAATGTTTAAATCAAGATCCATTTTGAGAGGGAGCTTATCATTTAAGACTGAGCTACAGAATATACTGTCAGCTTTCTGGGACCAACCTACCCCAATGACTGGGGGGAAGACTGCCAAAAGAGGCAGCTGCATGCAAGACACAGACCTCCTAAGAAGTTAAAGCTCAGGCCAGGAAGGACAGGGAATCCCACCTTCGAGGTGAGAAGGCAGACGGGCTGTGTGTGGTTTTCAGAGTGGGTTTGGTCTGAAAGTGCTGGGATTAAATCCAGAAGACTGCTTGATCCAACACTCTTCCCTAACAGCCCCGCTGCCTACATCTGGCACAGAATTTAGTAGTCTGCTTGCTTTCCCCATCTGCCAACATGATCATGGATATACCTTGGCTTCAACAGTTGCCACAGCCTTGGGTATATAGACAGAAGGTCCTGGGGAGGGGCACTCCACAAACCACACACTGTAAACATAGGTCGGAAAAGCAACGCACAGAGGGACATGGAAACTGGGAATGGCTATGTGAAAAGAGCCACAGGGCAAATACTGCTCTAGGGGAAACTTGCAACCTGCTCGATGTCTAGTACAAGTTCATGTTCTAAAATCAAAGGATGAATTCTAAGAACAATGAAGGTTAAGAGAAGCATTTATTTATTGGGAGAAGAAAGCGATACTTATTGGGGAAAGAAAGCACCTATCTAAGAGAAACAGAGGAGTCTGAGTAGGTTGCCAAGGACCCCACTTTTCAAGAGAATTTTATACAGCAAAACCACATGGTGAGGGGGGGTCCAAGATGGGGAAAACTACAATCAACTAATAAGATTACAAGTATAATCACTGAGATAATATTGATCCCATGGCAAATCACAAGGTGGGCACAAAGTGGGACAAAACTATGGTCAACCAATAAGATTAGGAGTATAATTGCTTAGTAATACTGATAAATGGGTATCAAATGGGAAAGCAAGTCACATAGCAAGCAGGCATAGAATGAAACAGAGGCTTTTCCTGGAGGAGGCGGGTCAGTGGCTTTTCCTGGCTTCCCCAAGGTGTGTCCATCACTGTTGTCTATCCATAGGGGAAGGATGTGGGTGCATTTATTTTATCTTTTATCTTGAAGTCAAAGTCAAAGAGCTAAATTATACAAAGTGATAAAAGAGGAAGCAAAAAAAGATCAATGAGGTGTCCAGTGAACTCAAAGATGATACAATTAAACAGATAATGAACTTAATTTTAAAAAAAAACCACGATTAGTGAGTCTACAAAAGAGACTAGTAAAACATCTAGCAGAGCTAAACAAAATTATACAAAACATAAATGACAAGTTTAGCAGAGAATTGGAGTCCATAAAAAGATGTCAAACAGAATTTCGGGAGATTAAAAATTCTATTGAAAGCATGGGCAACTGAAGTGATCAACATCAGGACAGAGTGTCAGAACTGGAAGATAAGGTTGATGCTGGTGACCATATACTCAGAGACACCTTAAAATCAACAAGGGAACATGAAAAATGAATCCAACAGCTACTAAATGATGCAAAAAAAA
>RJWT010051124.1:0-10749 GCA_004365215.1 Cuniculus paca
TTACGGATGCCTTGCCGTTCGCACATACTTGCTGTGCGCTTTTCTTCCTCCTCCCAGAACGCACCCCCTTAGCCTCACCAGCCACTCCCATCTACCTTCAGGTGGAGGTCGGCTCCTGTCCGCGCCCTCAAGTCTCTGGTCCCGCAAGCCCAAGGGCAATGTCGCTCTGGGCAGCAGGGTGGCCTGAGCACCGGCACCGGCACTGGAGTGCTGGCTTCCCTACGGAGCGTGCTCAAAGGGCTTTAACACTTTTTTTTCTCATATTCAAATGTGAACTTTAATCATAAAAAGTGTTTTCCGTAAATATATTAACCTCTCTGCACACAACTTGGTTCAGATATACACAGCTACGGTATACACAGACATTAACTGTGCCACGGAACACGGTCAAGTCGAGAAACATTCAGTCTCAGGATAAACCTCAGCCTTTTTCAAGCCTTTAAATTATGTCACCACCAAACGCAGTACCACACCCCACTGGTGGCAGTATCCAGGGCCAAATTTAGGAAACATTTTTCTGATTTCATCACATGAGGTAAAAACTTGACACAAATGTAGATTCAATTTCTCTTATTGCTACAATTCTTAGGCTGGGGTATTACTCAAAATAAAGTTTTTATATTTAGGGTGACAGGAAAGCTATAACTTGGAAAAGATAGGAAAGCAGATTTACCAAGATTATCATGATTTTTTCTCGGGAAAGATTTACATGAAGGTCTTTAATACTTGTTCTGGATGTTTTCACTGTTTTCTCAGTGCCTGAATACTGGACCGATCGTAGGGAAACATCTGAGTGCAGGGAATGGACAGGTGATTCTTGGTGAAGATTAAAATGTTTTCTTTTCATTTTCATGGAGGTAGCATAGCATAGTTATACACACACACACACACACACACACAATGTTGTAAGTCATCAGTCACAGTCAATACTTTACCTATCACTAGTTGCATGATGCTGTGCCAGGCAGATAACCTCTACTTTTGTCTTCCCATAAAGTGAAGACAAGAAAATCTAGCTAGCAAGGTTTGTGTAGGATGTCACCACATTACACACAGCCTCCTGGAAACATGGAGGCAATCGGCACCACCACTCCCAGCACACTCGAGGGTGGAGCGGTCTTTCTGCCTCTATTTGCCTGTAAGGTAGCGTGTCTCTGAGTCTTTACTAAAACACAGATCATGTAAACCTCGGTTCTTTGGCTAGTTGAACCAACACCCTAACTTAGTAAATTCAAGTACAGACTTCCTGTCGTGCAGACTTCGAGTGCTTTCTGAGTACCGGACACAGTGATCATGTTACAACCATGAACTCATTTGACTCTAACAATGACACAATGAAGAAGACTATGCTATTATTACCCTGTTAAAGATAAAAAGAGCAAGTGCAGAGAGGTTAAAAAGCTTGCTTAAGGTCACCTAGGCAGTAACTGATAGTCAAAATGTGAACTTAGCGTCTACATTTTGAAAGGGGGAGGATATCCTGCTGTCCTTTTATTACTATGTCATGACACAAATCTGCCAAGTTCATCTTTTTTTTTTAAATGTCAGACCTAGCCAGGTATGGTAGTGCACGCCTGTAATCCCAGAACTTGGGAGGCTGAGATAAGAGGATCGCCTTGAGTTCAAGGCCAGCCTAGGCTACATATTGGACCCTATCTCCAAAAAAATCAAATCAAATCTATAAGTCCCTTCCTCCTCTGGTTCAAAGATTAAAATCATGCTCTTCTGGCTTTATTCTTTCGACAGAGGAGGAAGGGACTTCATAATTTTTCCCCATTAAAAATGAGCCATAGAAGCAGAGATTTTCTTCCTGTCTGTTCTTGTCATCGCTCTGGAATATATTTCCAGCTTTAGAAAGGAAATCAGCTGTACCTAGGCAATTTCGCTCTATAGGATGCCATGCTGACATCTCTACTCAGGACTTCCAAGTCCCGCTTTTTCTCGCGCAGACAGAAAAGGATATTTTTTCAGCATGTACAGGGTGGCCAGCCTTGCTGCGTGGAAGTTGGTGCTCACAGTCCTGTAGACAGCCTTCCGAAGGCCAACGAGCTGCTGACTGGAATGCTGGCCGGCTTTATTAAATGAGCAAGCAGCACTGACCCTGTCAAGCAAACTTGAAAAGTAAAATGTGATACAACTGTACAGGTGTCCTACAGTTGTTGTTTCCTAAATCCACAGTTCTACTCAACTTACAACAAAAACTTCTTTCTCATAATTTTTATGAGAAAAGGATATTAAGTATCCCAACTCAGGTGCCATAAAAAAAATACCCATTTCCCTCATACATATACCACCAGAAAAAGAGCAAGTGAAAATTTAAACTCTCAAAGAGGAAATATTTCCTCTGATACAGAAAAAGTGAATTTTAGTTGAGATACAACAAAAATGTAGAAATATTTGCATACTAATTTGCTTTTATTTGTTCCATAAAGGTACCCTGCCTGCTAAAATACACTAAAGTAGAATTACTTTACAATCAGTTTTCAAAACCTATATTCAGCGGATGTATGAAGGGCATCATAACCAACGCATTTGTATTCTTAAAATACATTTCTATATGTCCATTAATCACATACTTAGCCCCTGTACAGAACAGCCTACTACTGTATAAAAATACATTCTGTACATTCATAAAAGTAGGGCAAAGTTACTTACCCACCTGCTGCCACTGGCACTTACCTACTCAAAATGAAGTAGGGATGCGGAAAGATAACGGGACCAGTGGCCAACAGGGGAATGCAAGTAGAAAGGCAAAGGGAGTGTTACTGTGTGGCAGGAGAGCTACTCTCAGAGCTGTTTAGAGGAGCACGCTTCAGGGCACTTTCTTTAAGATTAACCGCAAGTATCCGTTCGCAACAAGACCCGGAGTGTGTTGTTTTGTAACTGAGCAGCAGGGTTAAACATTACAGTTACTGGATGATACTTTCTTCATCTAACCAGGAACTTCCACTAGCAAAACAACATCAGCATTTATAAGTTAACTACACTATAACTTACACTCAAACTAGTAAGAAAGACTTAACTCAAAACTTAATGTCAAACCAAACTAAAATCAGTGATAGTAACTGTCAGGCATATTTTTAAATTCAGGGGATGCACACAAAGACAAAAACAGCATTCATGACTTCAATGTATGCCACTGTTTAGGTTCTAGCAGATCAGTTTTACAAACAGAAAATACTGCTAAAACTTTTGATTCAAGTTTTATTATTCCTCCTCATTGTTCCAATCCATGGTCCAGTGAGATGGAGACAAATGAAGCAAGATCTCCTCCAATATTTCTTCTGCCTCTGCCATCTGAATGGGTAGAAAAGCATAATCTGGAGGTAAATTGTGTCTGACTGGCCCACTTTACCTTTTCATGAAAATTCTATAGGCATGGGGGAAAGCTGGAAGGTGACAAAAGGCACAGACTCCCCACACGTGCCTAAGTGTCAGGCGGGTACACAGCCACTTGGCTGACCAGTGAGGCAGAGCAAGAAAATGCAGAGTCGTTCAAGGATGAAAGGGAGATAGTGCTTAGTTTACATCTGATTTTTAACTTCTAAATTTTGACAAACAACTTAAAATTTGCTCTCATCTACCAAGAAGGGGTCTTAACCTATTGAGCAGACATTAATAACAGGTTCTGAGGATGGTCGCTTTGAGTTGAGCAGAAACAGGTATAAAATCCTACTGTGTGCGGACTGTTTAAATAGAACTGTCATGCAGAACACAGCCGAATGACTCTTCCACGCTGTGTCCCACAGTTTCCCAAAGGCAGCCTTCATGTCCAGGCTGCCCACGTGCTATTCTAGAGCAGAGCAGGGTGAAGGATGCAAAGACCGGCAGGCGGCTTTCTCTCCCACTTCTAATGATTTTCTACATACAACTAATTCAAAGCAATGATTCTTCTTCACCACATAGGTACTTCCTCCCACTTATAGACTGCAGTGGTTAGATTAAGTTATTTAAGTTATTGAACAGTCTGTAGTCCAACTGGCATTTGCGAGCATTTAGCTGTGTCCCGGAAGCAGGCTTCACAAGAGCAAGGAATGGATGTGGGTGTTTACTCTAGCATTTTTCACTGCAGACTTTAGTTGTAGCCAGAAGTGACTAGAATTGTAGAGGGAACACAGTTAGTGCTCAGTAAGTGACGTTCCTGTAAAAAAAGGGAAGTAGCCAGGAGAGCCTGTGGCTCACTTAAAGTTCACTGCTGAATATACAGCTTCCTAAGGGAACAGAAAATAACACTAAGTAATATTCTGAGAGTACCAGTACCATGTTACCTGTTCACCTACAGAGTGTTATTAGCATTATTATTTTTATTTATTTATGTTTGAGACAGGGTCTCCCTACACAGTTCAGGTTGGCCTTCAAGTCACTATGTAGCCCAGGCTGGCCTCCAACTTGCAGCGATCTTCCTGTCTCAGCCTCTCAAGTGCTGAGATTACAGGTGTACACCACCATGCCCAGCTCCACAGAGTGACTATTATTAACTATTATTGAGAAGTCCAAAAGTGTAAGTGTGTCAGACACAACTGTCACTTACACAGAGAAAGAGGGCATTTGGTAGGGGATAAGGGAAAGACATTGCCTGGGTTCCCCATGCACGCTGGGCTTAGGATTATATGTTCTCCCTATCATCGCATGCAATCCCATGGTTGTAGACCCAAACACTCAGGAGCCAAGACACTTCATTTCTCAAAGTAGATAAGCAAAATGGTACTCCATATGAAAGCTAGCATGGAATCTTTCCTGTCAATGAACAATGCATAGACCACAGTGAGTTATAATTTTCCTGGAAACACGACACAAAAATGGAAGCAGGCAGTAAGTAGTCTCCCTAAATTATACAGAAGAAAAGAATCATCGAAAAAATAACATGAAAATTGAACTCACAGTGTAAAGCCTCTGGAAATGACTTCAGTTTCTTGGATGAGACGTAAAGCTTTTCTCACGAGGTTAGTAAATGCGCGGCTGTTTGCTGCCATGTCTTCCAAACGGACGCTATATTTTTTTAGGGTCAGTTGTAGTCTCGCTGTCCTCCATAATCTCACAGCTCGTGTGACCAAATAAACAGACAGACTCACTCCCCACACCAGCCAGGAAGATACAATCCACCAAGTGGGAAGCATAACAAGCAAACTAATGAAGGCAAACAGCACTGAGACATCCCTAGAGAACCAAGAAAAGGGTGTCCATCAGACAGGAAAGATGAGTCACTTTAATCCTAAAAGCAATTGTAAATTGAGGTCTACAAAATAGGTAAGATGCCAGATGCACTGGGAAGCATGACCTTAAAAAAAAAAAAAAAAGACTCATCTTGCTAAATTTGCAGGCTTTTAACCTGTGATCCTCCAGCCTCAGCCTCCTGTGTGTCACAATGACTAGAAAATTCTTATATTTTTTAAGGACAAAATGTTGAGTTCCTTGTGAGGATGTTTGGGTGACTACAGAATTGGAAGACACTGAGCTCAGCTGTCTGCTACCACACAAGAGACTGTCAGCGTGCTGGGAATGTGATGGGCAGTGGCCGTAGGCGCTTCTGCGTCGGAACAGCCGCACAGTGACTCAGGCGCCCCGGACTTGCTCTCCCCTCTCTGGCAAGCTTAGCAAATTCTAACAGAAACAAGCACCAGCAACTCTTCTACAAGCTCTTTTCACAATACATTCTTTATCTTTTATGTAAACGAATTATGGCCCAGGACTTCTGCATTAGACCCAAATGCTTTAAGTGGTTAAAAATTTCAGGCTAGTTTTTGTTTCGTTTGTTGGTTTTCTTTTTTTGAGATAGGGTCTCACTATGTCACCCAAGCTGGCCCCTAACTCCTGTCTCAGCCTCCCAAATGCATTTCAGGTTTAAACCATCATCTCTTCTCAGTCAAAATAGCAACAGTTGATTGTTTATCTCCATGTCCCACCCCATCCTTAGAGTCTCTGTGGTGTGACTGACATAATCTGTTGTTTATAAAGAAATATCAACAACGGGTTGCATTGATGTACGGGTAAGAAATTCCTTTCGGCACATTTATACCTTTCTGGTAGGTTGCTAAGCAAAGAACTAATTTACTGAATTGGCACATATAATAATCAAATTGGATTTTTTCTTCCAGCTTCACTGTTAAGTATTTACTTTAGACAAGCAGCTTTTTGCCGCTGACGCAGCCTTACACTCATCACGACGCTCAGTGTATGAATGTTTACATTGCCCGTACAATGGGGAGCACGGGCACGGATTTCCTCCATGAATACCCTGTATGTAAGCAGTTGAAGAGTAGATGCTTTCTGCAAGTACCAAATATTAGGGGTTGCCAGGGAGCAGAGCGTTGGAAGGTGTCCATGTTCCTGCTGGTGAGCTTGCCCTGCAGACAGGATACTGGGATCAAGTAGCTCGATTAGCTCCACATCCTCTTGTAACAGAACTTCCTGTTGCAGGATGGTCTGCAGTGAGTCCAGTCGAAATCCAGTATCCTTGCCATTAAAATACCAGGAGAGAGGCATTAATGCACACATAAATTTTATTAAATGCTGTGCTTCAAGTTTCTAATATATAAGGCAGTTTAGAGGTGTGTTTTCAGTCCAGACTCTAAGAAGAATTACCAGTCCAATCTGTCTTTAATATGATAGATGGGGTTTTATTTTCACTATAAATGTGAAACAATAAAGATTGTGTTGGACATTAAGGTACCAGATGTAAAATATAAACTTTTAACAATGAGATATAAAGTAATTACAGGCTAATAAGCCTGTCTGCTTAAACCTACTTAATTAAATTGCTGGTATATAGTGTGGGAAATGTAATCCATGTACAAAATATAACCAAAAGCATGCTGACCTTGTATCAACATAAGCTATACAAGTCTCTTCTCACACATGTGTGCATGTGTGTGTGGACGCCGCATGCGTGTGTGGGGATCAAACCCAGGGTCCCGCATATGTCAGGCAAGCACTCTACACTGAGGCACATTCCCAGCCTCAAAGCTTCTAGTTTTAAATATTTTGCAGTTTAATGGAGAGAGCAGAAAAGTAAGTGGTTCCAACATAATGTGCAAAGCAGTGTGATGACTATGCTGAGGGCGCTAGGAGCAGAGCGCAGAACGCCAAATTTGAAGTCAGAGAAAGTCAAAGTGGACCCGAAGCCAGTCTTAAAGGATGAATGAGAACTGGCCAGGTGAGAGAGCTGAAGAGTAGGGAAGACAGGAAAGAAGCTGCTCTCATCTGGAGGAGTGAAAGCAGCTGACAGTGGCTGTCGCCACTATCAGAACAGCCACGTTAGAGGCACCACGAGGAGGCAGTGCTGGAACGGGCAGGTTAATCTGACAGCAGCCCTGCGATGTGCGCTACCACCCTCTGTATTTCATACAGGAAAAAACCAAACTGAACAAGTTTAAGTTACATTTGAGATTCCTGATTTCAAACCTTAAGCCTTTGGTAGTTTTTAAAATGCATTTTTACATTAAACATATTAGTGGGTGGGTATGTATTAATTAATACCATGTAATGTTTCAGTGTATGACAACCTTACATGCTATTTAATAGGGTTAGACACATCTTCTCATTTGTCATTTAGTAATGGTGACATTTTCAAATTTCTTTTTTCTAGTTTTTAGAGATGTATACTATATTACCGTTATCTACGGTCACCCTACTTTTAGTAGCACACCACAACTACTTACTTCTCTCTACCTGTGATTTAGTACCCACTGATCAACCTTCTTATATTTGAGTACAGTGTCCTAAAGCAATAACTTACAATAATCCATCCATAGAAATGAGGCTACAAAGATCAAGACACTTTAAATAAAGCTGTCTTATCTTGATTATGTGGCCTCTATAAAGGAAAACTTTTAACTGTTCTGATGATGATCGCTGTTTAAATCAAATCAGATTACATTAATGAAATAAGTTTTTTCAGGATAAGTCATAAAATTTATTTATTTACTTAGTTACTTACTTAGAGATGGGATTTTGCCATCTAGTTCTGGCTGGCCTTGAATTCATGATCCTCCTGCCTCAGCTTTGCTAGTCTTAGAATTACAAGTACTTTACCTGTCTTATATTACTCTTAAAACTATAAAAATAAAAATTAAATGTAGAAACTATGGAAACTGTAATCCAATATGATAATCAAATGGCCAGGAAAAGCTACCTGCCAAGTTAAGAAACATGTCACAACAGTCTTTTTTTTTTTTTTTTTTAGTAGCCTCATTTGAACTGAGAAGACCAGGTCTGTGGGAGACGGTCAAGCTGTACTCTGGAGAGAGGAAGCCTCTTGCTTTGATCTTTCCCTAACGTTTCCTTAAATCCTATTCACTGAGATATGCAGAGATGGCTATGTTACTACAGATGTTCCCTTTATTGGCTAAAAGAATGTGAGTTTGGCCAAGAGGCTAACACGCCTCGTTACAGCATGTGGATGAGAACTGCCCTGCTTGCTGATGGCTGGAATGGTGCTAGAGCAGGAGCTCCCCAGATTCCAGAGCTAAGACATGAGAACATCTCAGCGGAGGCCCTGGGACTTGAAAATAATTATATAATCCTGATATTAAAGGTGCCAGCCTTGCATACATCAAGCTATCCACTGCATTGCTAATTGGAGGCCTTTGTGCCTGGTACTAAATTACTGTTTCTCATTATAGTCAATGCCTGCAAAGTTTCTTTTTCCTGGCACTGTGCTACAACTCCCACCCACCTCCCTGACTTATATCAATAAAAGCCATTAGCTTTTTGGGTTTGTGGCCTTTTGTTCCACAAAGAACACTGGGTACCCCCAAAGCTCCTCAGCTGGAAAACTTTCTGTCTTTGTCTTTTGTTTTTGCATCCATGTGTCATATTCCTGGGTGGGATAGACTGATACTCTCTGCAGGAGTTTCGGTACAGATCTAAGTCTCAAATAGATGAAGAAATTGAGAAGATTGACTTAAATACTTAGTGGGTATCCTCTGAGCAGTGGGATTTTTTTGTTGTCTGCAGGAGTGGCACAACACTGGTTCATCCTCTGAGTGCAAGTCTGAGTGCCAAGACTCAGTGCCCAGGCTGGTATCTTGGTTCCACAACTGAACTGGATAATAACTTCTCTGCATCAGTTTCCTCAATTACAAGGCATGGAGAACAATATTACATCTCAGGCTCGTTGTAATGTATCTGGCTATAAAATACTAGAAGAGTGTCTGGCACATAGTATGTACTATGTAAGTGTTAGTAGTTGGTATAGTTACAAATGAAACAAATGTCATGAGCGAAATGGTTCAAAGACAAGAAAAGTGCATAATGAACACAGACTGATTTGATCTTTTTAGGATCTAAGCAGGGAAGTGGCACAAAAAAACCAAAAACAAATAAAAAACCTTAGGCAGATTTCTGTCCGGGTGGACTGAAAAGCTTATGAGAAAAAAAAATTAAAAAAGCATATGAGAAGGTACAGCTAACCAATAGAGTCCTTTTTTTTTTTTTGCTATGTGTTAATATACTTCAACAATCTTACATGGTTTTCAATATCTTAAGGCTACTTCATATGAGACGGGCATGTTCAGTGTGGCAGGGCTGCAGACACCTGCAGTTAAAGCTAAATTTTCATAAAGCTGACAGGAGAATCAAATGAGATACATATGTGAAAGAATGCTACAGGCCAAACAAACAGTGCTTAGCTAGAAAGGAATCACTCTTGAGTTCATCTTTAAGCATTATTAAAAGGAATAATAAAAGGAATAATAGTAAGATATTCATGCATCATGGAGCAATTGCCAATATTTTTATAAAATGAAAGGCCTACTTCAACATCTGTATAGTAAACAAAATTTGAAATATGTCACAATAATCAAGATGTAAGAAGTCAAGCAATCAGGCCAGAAGCCAACTGGGTAGTTCCTCGTTCAGTTTCTAATAAACGATTTCTTTGGTTATATGCCCTGCAGTTCTCTGTGACACTGGCATAAAGGGGATGCGGAAGAGGCTGGTACTCTGTAGTGAGACGTGACAGGACACGTGTGGCCAGGGACAGTGGACCAGGGATGAAAACAACGGGCTGTGCAGACTGCGCAAACCTGAGAAGGTGTGCACAGAGCCGTGCACCTTGGTGGTCCTGTGTCACTGAAGACGAGACGACTGCCCCTGCACAAAGCTGCTGCTCTAGCAGACAGTGAGATACGCTGATCTTCTCAGTGCACCCTATACAGAGATCAAACCCTGAACAGAGAACTTGGCAATGTAGATCACTAAAAGTGTAAGTTCAGCCAAAAAAACAAAACAAAACAGTAATATGCAAGCTAGAGGGAAAGAACATGAGCTTTGGACCAGGAGACCTGGGTTCAAGTTCTGCCTCTAGCACCTTCTACCTCACATTCTTGGATACTTTGCTGAATTAGTTATTAACTCAGACTGGATTGCCTGAACCTTGGCCTCTACACTAGTAAACTATATTAAATCTTATAGTATGGTCTAGAATAAGACGTGAAAGTGCTTTGCAAACAACCTCTTTATGAGTGCTAATTCACAAAAAGGGTAAGGCCAGCAGAAGATCCTGAAATCTGCTTACTGGAAACTTGATTATTACTTCTGGGAGCCACAAGAATTTTAATATTTTTGTTTGTTTGTTCTTTGCTACAGGGTTTCCTCATGTGTTTCAGACTGACTTTGAACTCCACTATGTAACCCAGGCTGGCCTCGAACTTGCCGTGATCCTCCCAAGTGCTGGTGTAACAGGAGAGGGCCACCATGTGCAGCCCTTGAGGGCTTTGTGACTTGAAAATGTTGGCTGGGGATATAGCT
>RJWT010051125.1:0-10752 GCA_004365215.1 Cuniculus paca
TTCTTTTTGGAGTAATATAGCATCTTAATGTTGTTTTAATTTGCATTTCTCCAGGGGACTGAGATGTTGAATATTTTCTCATGTATTTATTGAGCATTTATACTTCTGAGAAATGCCTGTTGATTTCAGTTGTCCATTTTATGATTGGGTCTTTTACTTTGTGGGGACTTTTTTTTTTTTGAGTTCTTCATATATTCTACATATTCATTCTCTGTCCAATGAGTAGCTGGTAAATTTTTTTTGTCTCATTCTGTAGTTTCTCTGTTCCTTCTATTGGTTGTTTCCATTGTTGTGAAGAACACTTTTAATTTGAAATGATTCCACCAACATGTCTTGAAGAGATCTAAATTTGAAAAGACGCATATGGATATGTGCAAACGTAAATATTAGAGCAGACTTGTTGTCAGAATCTATCCAACCAAGAAAACCATGTTTTAACAGTTTAAAAATTATGAATGATAAAAACAACTGTCAAACTATAATTCTAATCCTCATAAAAGGTGTTTAAACATGGAAGAGAAGTAGAAAGACTTTCATAAAAACAAAAATAGATCATTTATTTATCATAGATGTGAATTAAAAGTTAGAAGAAGTGCTTGAGAGAAATGAATATAATACCAAAAAGAAACTTGTATCTATATAAAGTACATCAAAAGATCATTTAAGTAAATATAAAAATTTATTTTTGTTCTTACTTTTAAGTGCCCAGGAAGAAAACTGATACAAGCAGGGCATGGTCCATGACTATGCATATATTCGGCTATGCAGGACATATGGTCTCCACTATAGCTGCTTGGATGTATGTGTACTGGTTACAATTGGCATGAACAATATATCAATAAGTGAGCATGTGTGCATTCCAATAAAACCTTTTTATATATACTAAAATTTCAAATTTGTGTAATGTTTAGATTTCAAATCATATTATTCTTTGTATTTTTTCTAAATATTTAAAAAATGTAAAAATCCTTTTATCTTGCACCCTGTTTGAAAGCAGGCAGTGTGCTATATGAAAAGAGAGAAGTTGGCCATGCATCATAGTTTGCCAATATCTGCAAAGATCTTAGCAAGACATTGCATATTTACAGAATTCTTCAAAGCAAAAGCTATGGCAGCAGTAGCATCAAATATAAAAAGGAAGAATGAGAAGTGTACTGTTGCAAAGTCCGTATTCAACATGTGAAGCAGTGTGTTATTCCAAACAGTAATCTGTATAAATATAGATGCATATTGTGATGGCCTTGTCAATGACTAAGAAAAATATTTTTGAAAGAAATGTAGGTAATAAGATAGCTTTGTGGTTTTAGAGAAAGTCTATGTATATAGAGTGATAGAAGACAAATTAGCCCTACCCGTATGCAAGCTGTTGATTTTTCCACAAGAGTTAAAAAACAAAGCTATGCAGAAGGAATGTGTCTTTTTACAAATAGTACAGAAACAGTTTCATATTCATGTTTAAAATAATGAAACTTATTTGTGGTTTACTCTGAATACAAAATTAACTCAAAAAAGGGCTTTGGATAAATGCAAAAATCTAAAAATGAAAAAAAAAAAGATTTCCAGAAAAAATAGTAGGAAATATCTGGGATCCTGATTTAGGCAAAGATTTTTTACACATGACACCAAAAACACAATCTACCAAAGGTATATGTTAGTGATTTGAACTTTATACAAAGTGCAAAAGTATTCTACAAAAACTACTATAAGAGGATGGAAAGACAAGCCATAGAGTTAGGCTGAGTATTTGTTAAGCACATGACTGCTAAGGCCCTTATAAATCTAGAATTTTTAAAGAACTGTCAAAACTCAATAGAGTGAGATAATCGACACTTTTTTAAATGGGCAAAGCTTGGTAAATGAATGTCAAACAGCACAAAAACAATACTGAACATAGTTTATCTTTAGAGGCATACAAATGAGATATCAGTATGCACTGATATTCTTAATTTAATTTAAAATTAGATTGATTATGGCAAGCGCTGAGAAAAAGAGGAAGTATCTAAAGCCATTAAAAAATACTAAGTGGTGGGAATGTGAATGGTATAACTGTTTCGCAAAAGGGATAAAAAGTTAATATTCTTCTACAATGCCAAATTTATTTATTTATTTATTGTACTGGGAATCGAACTCAGAAACTTCCATTTCCCAGACAGGCACTTGTGCCACTGAGCTATATCTCAGATCCTACAATGCTAAATTCTAAGAATGAAGAGGATACTCTCATTTATTTTTGGAGGAAAGGAAAAAATGTTACACTTCTCCATATTTAAGCAATTTCGTATAAAGTTAAACATACACTTATCATATGCCCCAGTAAACTCACTCCAAATTTTCTATACATCTGAAATGATAGTAAAAGTGCACACAAAAATCTCTGTGTGGATATTTATGGATGTTTTATTTATAATTATACAAAACTTTAAACAAGCCAGTAACCTTCACCTGTGCGGTGATTAACTTTGGTGTATGCATACAACTGAATTGTATCCAACAATTAAGAGGAATAAACGACAGAAAACACAAATATAGGGATAAATATCAACAGTTATTAGGCTAGCTATGATGGTAACATGACTACATGCCTCTGTAAAAACACAGAAATCTTCCATTCATTTTAAGAATTACATTGAGCAATTGTATTTTATTGTGTAATAAACACAGAATATATTATTGTATATTAAACAGAATATATTCAATTTGGAACACAGAATAGTATTTTTAATGCTTATTTCATTTAGTTTTTAAAAATTTCTCTGAAATAGGTACCCTTTGCTTATCATAAATAAAACAAAACTTAAAAAAAAAACTCATAAAGACTAATGCAAGGATTTTAAAATTGCAAATTTCTTATTCATCAAGTTAATAATTTCCAGAGTTTGTGAATGCGGTGATGATGCACTTATTAGAAACAATGCCTGCAAGATTTACTTGGGGCAGCTGTATGAATTATATTTATGTTCATATTCTTTGACCGAGAAATTCTATTTTTCAAAATTTAACCTAGATACATTGTCTTACCAGAATTAATTAATTGAATTTTCTTTTTCTTCCCTGCTGGACACAGAATCCAAACCCCACTCATGCTAGGCAAATGCTCTACAGCTAAGAGACTGTGACTCCAGCTTCTGAATTTTGTTATTTATGATTCTGAAATACTTAGATATAATGTAACACAACCAAAGTGATGAATATTAAAATAATAGTTAAATAAATTCTGAGTTTTTCATTAAAAAATTTAGAGATATTAGCAGATTCACGTGGTCTGACAAATAAAGATATACTGTTAAATAAGAAATGTAAATTACAAAAAGCAATTACAATGACTATCTTAATTATTTGTAAAGGGTAGCTGATGGTTAGTGCTTTATCTAATAACAGAACTAACATAACAGTTATGACTCAGCAATTAGTATTATATTAGTTATGTTATTATCCTTGTTTTAACAATTGAAGAAACTGCATCAAGTAGTTGTGTGTGCCTTTTCTAATTTGTTTCCCATTCTGATATTACAGACATCCTCATAAAGATTTCTCTGCCTCTTTCACACCTCAAAACCACTAGGTAAAAACAACTCTGACCAATTAGCATATCTGTGAAGTGTCTGACATTTTGTTTGGTTCAACTTTTCAAATCTAGTGGCTGCTCTACCTTCTCAGTTACATTATATTGACACCAAGGAGGAGCTTTGGTATGGATTACAGCATAAGAATGCAAAATAGAGGGAGGTTGTGGAATTGGAGGATGAATTTATTTAAGAGAAAACAAAGTGAAAAAGGAAATTGGGCAGGGTGGAGGAGAGTGTCATTCCTTGCTTATACCATTTGGAAAAGTACTGACCTTCTTAGAAGTTCAAATGAGAATCAGCATGATAAGGTCTTATGGTTAATACATTGTGTCAGCTTGAGAAGTTTAGTAGTTTAATTGAGAGACTCAGCATGGGCCAGGGTCCCTAGTTTGTAACATCCTCAGTTTGTAACAACCTCATCCTGTGCAGAGGAAGGCAAGGACATTTTGTGAATGTTACACCCACCCTGGGAAGGGGAGGGGCTTGTGTACAATGTAAGGTTAGAGAAGAGGCTTGCGTTTTCTCTCTCTTTTTGCTCTGGCTGCTGCCTTGAAGTGTTGCCCCAGTGCCATGCCACTCTGCTTTGGAGCCAGCTGATTATGGACTGAAATCTCCAGAACTGTAAGCTAAATAAACCTTTTCTTGTCTAATTTTGGGTGTCAGGTGTTTGTCTCAGCAACAAAGAAAAGTAACCAATACAGAATTTGGTACCAGTGGAGTGGAGTCATTGCTGTGACTGTACCAGACCATGTGGTTCAACGGCCTTTGGAAATGGCTTGTGGGAAAAGTTTGGAAAGGTTCAGAGCTGTTGCCTGAATGCATAGAGCTGGAACAGCTTAGGCTGTTCTGTAGGGGAGATTCTGGTCAGAGCTCAAGAGACCAGGAGGCTGATAGAAAGCCTGCCGGTAAAGACCAGGCTTAAGAGGTTTCTGCTGGGAAGAAGGACTGTATTGGGTGTTGGACTCCAGGTGATGTATGTTATGGCTTGGCAGAAAGTTTGTCTGCATTTTGCTCATGTCCAGAGACTGTGCCTGAGACTAAGGATGGTGGACTGATTAATCTGGCAAAAGAAATATCAACGCAGTTGAATGTTGAGGCCGTGGCATGGCTATTGTTGGGGGCTTTTAGCCAGATTTATATCACAAATCAAGAGCACAGAACCCAGCAGTGTGATTTGAAATGTGAGTTTGGCCAGAAAGGATGCTCCAATAAAGCTATGGACTGTAAAGATAAAGTTGAGCACTCGATTATTGAGGAACAGAGAAATAGAAAAGATGACCTGAAGGCAGTGCAAAAAGCAGCAAATCTTGAACCTTTGCAGCTTCCAAACTGCAAAGGTGGAAGACTTTGCTTTGAGGAGAAAGCCTCAGAGCACCATGTTCCAGAGTGGCGGCAGAGGCCCCAAAGGTTCCAGAATGGTGGTGACATAGAAAATCTGTTCCTCACAATCAGGTTCAAAGTGGCCAGCGATCCAGGAACACGACCCTTACAGCCAAGAGAGAGGAAAGTCTGGCTACTGCTCCAGCTGGCAGCAGACCTCAGCATCATCCACGTGGTGCTGGTTTTAGGTACACATGGAATGAACAAGCTCTGAGGTTAAGAAGGCTTCGACCTCGATTTCAGAAGGCCTGGGAGGCCAGGCAGTGTGCCCCTGAGAGGGCAGTGTGTGAAGCTGTGAGTGTGAAGCCAAAGGTGCACCAGAGACCCCAAAAGTTTGGAAAAGCCAGGAACATGGATCATCTAAGGAAACCTGCAACGGAGGAGCAAAGCCTGCACAAGAGAGATGTCATAGGATGGGTGACCACTAGAAGTGCCATAGGGGTGGAACCACACAAGCCCTTTGGAGCTCATAATTTGCCACATATTGCTTCAGATACTGGATGAACAACTATAGGATTTAACATTTGCCCTACTGGATTTTGGACTTGTTTTGGTCCCAATGCTTTGTACCTTCCTGTTTGTAACTTTTGGAGTGAAAATGTTTGTCTTGTGCCTTTGCATGTTTGAAGTGTTTAACTTTGTTGTCCACTTGTACAGGGACTTGCAGCTAAGAGTTTGCCTTACATTTCAGAGACTTGGGACTTGGACTTTTCAGCAATGGTGAAACTGTTTCAATGCTAAAACTGCTAGAACTTTGGAAACTCTTGCAGATGGACTAAATGCCTATTGCATAGAGGGATGTGCATGAGTCTTTGGGTGTGCAAGGACAGAATGTTATGTTTGTAATGTAATGTTGATTGACTTACTGCTGGTTCTTAAGGATTGTTAAAGTTGTGTTATAATGTTTAAATTGGAAAATGGTAAAAATTAGCATGTCTTGGTATCTGGAGGCTTGTTTAAAGAAATATGTCTGCTTGCCAAGTTGACAAGGGGTGGATTCTCATGGTTAATACATTGTGTCAACTTGAGAAGTTTAGTAGTTTAATTGAGAGACTCAGCATGGGGCCAGGGTCCCTAGTTTGTAACATTCTCAGTTTGTAACATCCTCATCCTGTGCAGAGGAAGGCAAGGACATTTTGTGAATGTTACACCCACCCTGGGAAGGGGGGCGGCCCTTGTGTACAATGTAAGGGTAGAGAAGAGGCTTGCGTTTTCTCTCTCTTTTTGCTCTGGTTGCTGCCTTGAAGTGTTGCCCCAGTGCCATGCCACTCTGCTTTGGAGCCAGCTGATTATGGACTGAAATCTCCAGAACTGTAAGCTAAATAAACCTTCTGTTGCCTAAGTTTGGGTGTCAGGTGTTTGTCTCAGCAACAAAGAAAAGTAACCAATACATAAGGAAAGCAAAAACATTGGGCTAATCACTTCAGTGACTCATACTCTAACTTTTAATCACCATCATTTGCATAATCTCAAGAACAGCAGGTTATAGAAGCTTACCTAAAACTATATGAAGTACTAGTTTGATTCATAACATAAGTACCATGTGTGTATTAACGTGGTCTTTTTCCTTAGTATCTATAAGTCAAATTTGAATTAAGAGGAATTGAATTTTGCAGTCTGAAATTTCAGCGTGAAATCTGTTGCTAGCTAGGCAAGTAATGCTGTGATTTTGATCATTGCAATGATTCTCAGCAATTCAGTTTTTTCAATCTGTTTGAGGAAATGGTTTTGTCACTTCGACATTCCCTTCAGAATGTGGTTCCACAAATCACCAAAATAACTTTTAAAAGGAAATATTATTAGATAAGTGTATTTACATGATATGTAATGCATTTACATGTAGTTATTTATGTATGTAACTATGCATGTATAAGTAAAAATAAATAGATAAATACCTGCATATATGCTATTAGAATAGTATCAGACAAGAAGATCGAAGAAAAATGTCTAGTTGGCCTAGTCAGCCTCTAAGCCTACTAAAAGATATACAATTTTAAATTCTTTTTTTTTTTTATTTTGGTATCTGAAATCTAACTCACTCAAGACCTCACGCTTGCCAGTCAGGCGCTGTGCCACTGGGTTTTATCCCCAGCTCAAGACAAATGTTTTAAAGTAGGTAATACATTGTTATCCCTTGCATGCTTGGCTCCAAAATATAATGACAGAACATTACTGCTTTTTTTCTTAGCTAAAATAGGCATTAATACATTGGTGTTTCACAGCACTGAAATTCTGTGGGTAACCACTCAGAATACTTTAAAGCTCAGAATGATCTAAGGATGCCTGAGGATGTGACCTCACTTGTCTAGTGCAGGCCTAGAGAGGCATATGGTTATGTAACCCTGACTTAGCACAGGAAACACGCATGCACTGGTTATAGCACTGTGTAAGGATGTCAGTAGGTGATAACAACCTGTATAACAATTATACAATAGAGATGCAAGAAGCTCTTGTGATTTGGGGATCTTGCACTCTTTTGTGCTCCGTGCTATCTACTATTGTGGCTGATGTCTTTATTCTGGGCACCTCACCCATGAAGTCTCCCTTGGGACCTTGCAAGGAGTTGACAAACCATCTATTTTGTTTCTTAAAATTTTGACCTCAACTTCATCCTCTTCCCTCTAAAATATATACCTCAAATTGGAATAGCATAGATTCTAAATCAAGCTCTAGTTTACCAAACACATACCATTATGGAAGTGATTTTACCTTTGTGTTGCTTTTTTTACCCTTACTAGAGTAGAAAGGAAAAAAAAGAGCTATCAAACTTTTAGAACTAATTTGAAGACTCAATGACATAAATTACTGCAAAATACCAGATATCATAGATGTGATCAGTAAATATAAGAGTGAATTTTAATTCTACATATATGCTTCTATTATTGAAAATGAACTTCAGTCTTGACCCAAAGCAGATGTGCCTCGGACAGTTGCCTGATCGACCAAATTTGTGGAATGTGAGATCTAGTAATGGAGGTAGGAGATCTACTGAGAACCACCGGTGTGTGAGTAAATTATTAGACTCTGATATTTGGCATCAGACGGCCAGAATTTCTCCTGACATATTAGTTCTTCCATAGAATTCATCATAAGGCACTCATTTGGCAGACAAAAGTACCTATTATGTGCCCTCCAGGAGAAAAATTCTGAAAAGATATTTTTGTCCTGACCTAATTAAACCTCCCAGGACACAGGTGTTGGCATTTGAAGTTCAGACTGGATTTCAGACCCCACCTGTTCTTAGCGTGGTTACTCTGGACAACACACACCTTGTTCATGCCTCACCAGGCCTAGTGCTTACAGATCACACTCAAAATATAAATTGAAATACTGATTTTAGTCTGGGTTCCCCACCCTGATATAGGCCATAAACTATTTGCCGAAAAGCAAATGAAATACAGAGTATAGACACTCCTGGAGAAAAACTGCTTCAGAAATAGAGGTTTATTGTTTTAAAATTCTAAAAGCCACAGATTCAAAATGTGAAATTTAGAAAATACAAAAAAATGCAGAATGAATATGGTAAAAAGCATCCCTAAATATCTATTTCTTACAGCTGTTTTTTATATTTTGTTCTTTGTTGCAAAATTTATATTTATTGTTTGCTTTTTGTTTATTGTTTTTGGTGGTAGTATTGGAGATGGAAATCAAGATCTTTGCACTGACCTCTTAAAATGTGTAATTTTTCAGAAAGGATCTTGCTAAGTCCTTAAAGTGCTTGGGTTGGGCTTGAAATTTTGATTTTTCGGCTTCAGCTTCTCAAAGTGCATTGATTTTAGGTATGTACCACCATCACCAACTAAGAGCCAGTTTTCAGATATACTTTCTTCTTGAACTTTGATCTTCTATATTTTCTTTCTAAACATGGATCTTATCTTCATCAACATCATTATGAGTCACCTCCAGGTTTTTAGGACTCCAGTAAAGTTTCCACACTATTTTAATCACTATTGAGGTCCTGTATCTTGTTTTTCCTGCCTTTGATGACCTTAAAGAAGAGAATGATAAAGATCGATCAGTTGCAATGTAGCTGCCCACACATTTTTCCCTTCTGTCAAACTCTGGTGTTGTGGAAGAAATTTTACAACACAATGCTGAGACTTACCTTCCACAACTATGGACCACATCTCTTTTCTTGCCTGTCTCCCTGTGTATCCTTTCATGAGTACCTGTCCTTGGAGTTACACCTCTTGCTTGAGACTATGAAATGTGCTGATTACTCCAATCCAGTAGGAGCACAGGAGGAGGAGCAGGACAGAGGAGAGGAGAGGGGCTGCTGTAGCCAAAATGGCAAAAGCTGTGTGGAGTGTTCTCATTGGGCAGGAGTGTGGGTGGAGCATACAAAAACATTTCCCACTCTATGTGATATGATGGAAAATTTGAAAGGTTTCACTAGGGTTAAAACTAGAACTGTTGTAATCTGGAAGCAGGTACATTTATGTTTTCCTGAATAAGTTAGCAATTACATTTCTTCTGTGTTTGATTTGATTTGCATTCCAATCTTAGCTGTTCTTAGTGTTCTATGAATCTTCGTGAATATTTATATTAGTATGACATATGCTGTGGGCTTTGTCATGTTATATTTCTCTAACGGCAGGTTCCCTTGTGTTCTGATATGTTTAGAGCGTCCTTGCTAATTTAGGTTTGTTATTAGCTCTGCTGATGAACATCAGCGCAGAAAGTATTTCCCATATTTTATAGATGATGACACTGAGGTCAGTGGTGTTGAAATCTTTAGTCAATAGGAAAAAAAAATAGAATATAAACAAATCTTCATGAATTAAGCTGAAATACTTATTAAATTATCTTTCACTTTGATAATTATTCAGTTTAGTGTAAAGACCTTTGAATGTCTAAAGTTTTGTACACTATGATTTAAATACCCTTATTAAAAAGAAAGAAGGTGGAAAGAAACTTAGTTTACATACAGATATAGGCAAAGTTAATTTTCTTCACCAGGTTGAAGTGTGAGTAATGGCAACAGTCTAGTTTTCCAAAGCACAGCATAAAATATGTGAGTTTTCATTTGGAAGAATGATGCTCGCATAAAATGCTTACCTTGAGGTGACTATGCAGTACAGATCTCAGCTGCCAGCCATCCAAACTTGAGGCCACTTCAAAGCAAGTGAGGTTAAGTTTATCTCCTTCTTCACAATGGATATTGGTCAGTCGTCCATGTACAAATACATCCATCTTTCCTGTATCATCTTGTATTTCATAAAAAATACATTCTGGCCTCACTTGTTTCTGAAAGAGAATATTAACATATATCTGCTGAGAAACGTATAAGACATTTTCACCTCTATCTGAAATAGTGTTAGTGGAAATGCTGATTTCCAACAAGGTAAACAGAACTGTAAATTAAAGATTAGAAATATCAAAATGCAAAAGACATATTGATCAAGAAATTCTCTATTTTGAAACTTTTCTGTGCCCCTCCTTACTCAAATTCTTTATCACTCAACATTATTTTGAAGAGAATAAAACAAACACAAAATAAAACAGAACCTTCAATCAAAACAAAGCCAAGAATGTGATACAAGACTTCAAAACAAAACAAAAATAATCCAACAATGATTACCAGGTTGCCCCTTGCTATTTTCAAAATAACTTCCCATACCATCACTCAACTTTTCTAAAGGAATTATCTTTGTAATTTGTAATGCTGCCACAACAGCATATCTGAGATTTCTTTAGGACTCTAGAAAAAGATCTGATTAGTTAGATGGGTTTATTGATTGATATCTCCATAAGAACAAACATGGAAGAACGTTTGTGCCACACTGGGGACTGAGAAAGACTACTG
>RJWT010051127.1:0-10746 GCA_004365215.1 Cuniculus paca
TGGGTTAGATGGGTTTCTTGTAGACAGCATATGGTTGGATGTTGTTTCTTGATCCATTCTGCCAGTCTGTTCCTTTTGATTGGTGAATTGAGGTCATTTACATTAATGGTTATAACTGATATATACTGGCTTGTTTTAGTCCTGTTATGTTTCTGCAGTGGTTTCTTTACCTTTTCCCTCTACTTAATTGTTTGCCCTGATTGGTGTTCTTCTTCTGTTGATGTTTTTGATGGTGTAGCTATTTTCATGTTTATCTAGAGTATCTTTCAGTATTCTTTGCAGGGTTGGTTTGGTGGCCATGAAGTTCTTCAGCTGCTCTTTGTCATGGAAGTATCTTATTCCTCCATCAATTTTGATGGATAGTTTTGCAGGGTACATCAGTCTGGGTTGGAAGTTGTTTTCCTTTAGGACTTGAAATACTTCACTCCAAGCTCTTCTTGACTTCATTGTTTGTGTTGAGAAGTCTGCTCTGCTTCTGATGGGCTTTTCTTTATAGGTGATTTGTTTCTTTTCTCTCACAGCTTTTAATAGTCTGTTCTTATGTTCAATTTCTGGAATGCTGATAATTATGTCTGGGTGTTGATTTATTTTGGTTATGGGTAGTTGGAGTTCTATATGCTTCACTTATGTGTATGTCAGACTCCTTTCCCATGTTTGGGAAATTTTGAGCCATGACTTCTTTAAATAGTGATTTTATATCATTTGTGTTTTCTCCTTCTTTTTCCTTTACACCTGTTAGTCTTATATTGTTTTTCTTTGCGTCATCTTGCAACTGCTGAATTGCTATTTCCTGATTCCTTGTTATTTTTAAAAGATGTTTCCTTTCTTCCTCACTAGCTGCCATCATGTCTTTGAGGTCTGAAAGTCTATTTTACATTCATTGAGGTGGCTTTGCCAGCTTTTGATGGCATTCTTGATTTCCCGGATATCTCTTTGAATCTGTTTCATGCATTCTAATTCTTTCTTGTATTCTTCATTCAAGGTTTCCATCCTTTTGCAGTGTTCCTCTATTTTTCCAACTATATGTTCTTTAGATGTGCTTAGCATTTCTTTCATTACATTTATCATCTCTTGTTTTACCTGGGAAATCATTTGTAACCTCAGTTCCTTTAAAGTTTCATAGAGTTGTTTCTTTACTTCAGTTGCTATCATTTCCGAGGTTTCAGGTGTGTGGCTCATATTTTCTTCTGTGTCCGTGTCTCTTTGGCTTGTTTGGGAAGGAATGGAGGTGCAAGATTGCATTTTGCTCTTTTGTTTTGTCATTTTCCTGTATTCCACTGTGGGAGGTGAATCCAATGTGCACAGTTGAGGTGCGAAGGCTAGGTGATACTCACGATTCACACCTTCAGCTCCAGCCAAGGTTTCCATTGTGGCTGTTCTCTTGCTGGGCAGTGTCTGGGTGGAGCCTATGCAGGATGCCAGGGAAGCTCCTAACTTCCCATTCTAATGGTGAAGGGGTGCAGACTCCTACCTGTCTGTTGGCAAGGTCCAAAGCTGCACAGCCAGGTGGAATTTGCTGTGCACACCCCCAACGCAAGCGAGGCCCTGAGAAGCAGCTGCCGGGCCACTCCGGGTGAATGGGTGGGGCCTAGGCAGGACACCAGAGATGCCTCCAAACCACCCAGGCCAATGGGGGACAGACCCCCACTAGGCTTCTGGTGAAGTCCCAAGCTGAATGGCTAGGTGGAATTCACTGGTCGCACCCCCCAACCCAAGCTGGGCCCAGAGCAGCCACTCTGGGTGAACTGGCGGGGTGCAGGCAGGCAGGACCCCAGGGACACCCCGAACATCTGTGGCTGATGGGGGCTGGGCACAGATTTCTATTTGTCTGGTTGCCCAATCCCAAGATGCACAGCTAGGTGGTGTTCGCTGTGCTCACCCCGGACCCAAGCCAGGTCCGGAGCATCCTTTGCCACGCTGCTCCTGGTGAGTGGGTGGGGCACAGGTAGGCAGGGCCCCAGGGACACCCTGAACGTCCGTGGCCGATGGAGGATGGACACGAACTCCTAACGGTCTCTTAGCGAAGTCCCAAGCCGCACGGCCAGGCAGAACTTGCTGGTCGCACACTCAACTCAGGCCCGGCTCAGAGCAGTTGCTGCTGGGCCGCCCCAGGTGAAGGGGCGGGGTCAAGTCAGGTGATATTATAAATAGTAAATTTTACTTTAAAACAAACCAATCCTGCACAAAAAAAAAAAGAAAACAAAACAAAAACAAAAAAAAAACCAAAAACCACATGCATGCTCTTTTTTATGATAAAGGTGAAACTAACAGTTCTGTACCTTGTTCTTGGCTCATAATTTACATATGTTATTCTATTTTGTATCTGAGAAAAGTTGGCTTCTTAACAGTTCCCCTAAAAAATTCTATCAAATTACTTGTATTTCATTTTATCTAGCTCATCCATTTTCTAGCAAAGTCATAATGAAACTGTAGTCATATAGAAGTAACACTGTTTCTATAAAAAGGTACACATTCAATGTTGAAAAAGAAAGTCTTAAACTTTCCTGAAACAGAATCACTCACTTGGTATTTTTAGTTTAGCTGTAAGCTCCCATTTGCCAGAACATTCACACATGGAATTGTTACGGTATTAATGACTTGGTCAAGATAGCAGACTTCGTTTTTCCTGGGCAGGTATTTTACTCTTCTTCCTTCCAGTCACTCATTTCAAATGTTCTAATATACTTTAACATGGTGTGTCAAGGTTCTAACAGAAAGCGGGCAGGGTGACATTAGGATTCTGAAATTAGTCCAGACTCTAGGTTCTTGCTGCATACCACTGGGGAGTGAATACTTCAGTTTGCTGCAGCACCTCAGATACTACAAGCAAGCTTACCCTCATACTCAGCAGAGGAAGTGTGGAGTTTGCAAGGAGCAGTGAGGAGAGGCTTCTACTGGATTCCAAGGAAGGACCGCTGATGACAGGCGTGAATCAGTACTAGTTGATCATTATATTTCACATTACGGAAAGAAAAGATGGCTTGTAACCATCACTTCCCAAATGAACCATCACTCAATAGAGTGCATTTTGTCCTCAGAAAGATGCTAGTCTCCAATGAGTTATCCAGGAGCCAGGTTTAGCCCTGGGTACGAGGCTGGCTGTTTGTATGTAAAAGAATGAACTCAAGTCTCAATGAGCACAGTGGACTGACTACTGGAGGATGCTCCAACCGAACTCCTCTCAACAAGGTATTTGATGGAGAGTGTCTCCATGCACTGGGGATGACTGATTACACACTCTTCAGCAGCCCAAGAAAACAAACAATGTGATTAGTCAGTGAGTGATGTGGATTTTTAATTCTCTAGGAGTTACTGTGCCATTGAAGCAAAACCACTAATTTTGTAGATAAGGATGTATTATTTTAGTCAGAGTGTGACTCAGATGAAAACTATTTGGAAGAATAAGGTTAAGTTACAGCACAAAATATTAGCTGCCTTTCACAAGGATGAAAAAATGTTTAGACAGGTTATTAAATATAAATAATGAACTATAAATCATAATTTACAAATTAAATATTTGTTGCCTATATACATATAGGTATAAACAAATTATGGTAACTTAAATTACTACTTTAATAATATTAAATTTGTTTCTAAATCCCAGCCTGAAAATCATTTGCATGTTAATAATAACATTGGCACAGTCAATCTTCCCATTTCCTCTGAAGAATCAAAGTCAGTGTTTTGGTTTTATTCTAGTCGTGCTGCTGCAAAGCAACAAACATTAAGAATGTTCTCAGAAATGTGACTCAAGGTGATAATATTAAAGAGAAGAGATTCCAATTAAGTTCTAATTATGCTGTTTAGGATAAATTAATTATATTTCAATAAATATAAAGATAAAGATTAGCACAGTTTTATGATCTGGGCTATGTAAACAGAGCTGCACTGTCGTGAGCTGTCCTTGGGGAGCATTCTGGGTAGCACACAGCACTGCTCTGTATTCCCTTGAAATTTCACAGTAGAAGAAAATTATATATTCAAGTCAATAAGGAGTACATAGAAACAACATAAACTGATACTTTGAGCATAAAATAGACTCACTTATTTCAATGTAATGCCAGTATGCTAATTTGCAACCAGAATAGAGTCACATTTGTAGCAAAATGCATAGTTGAATTGTAAAGTCAGAGAAACACAAAAGAAATCTGTTCCTAGCCATTCTCTAGATCAATGCCAAAAAAAAAAAAAATAGGAAGTATAGAAGTGTATGGTCCTAGGACTTTATGTGGAATTTGAGGAAAAGGTAAAAAGTCAACTTCTCAGAATACTGTTAAATTATTTACTTTTTCCTATGTATGCAATAATTCATTTTATAGAGAATTTTAAATAGTGCTACTTTCAAAACCAATCATATTTCACTGAGGTTAATTTAATAACAAATTTAATGTTCTTACTTTGGTTGATAAAGTGTACAATTCACTAATAAATCTAATTCCACTTAGTGTGTATTTTTCCCAACTTGTGTGATAAAAACCTGAATTGGAATGGGTTGTTCAACAGCAGAGAGAAGGCACTAACTACAGCACACCTGAGAAGTAATAAGGCTCAACAGAGTCTAAGCCAGGATATTTAAAAAAGCTGCTGTTTGGTATTTATTTGTTTTTAAATGTTTATATGCATGATGGCATCAAGAGTTTACAGTCTTATAGTGTTAAATACAAACCACCATGTCCACCCTGCCTTCGAGCCAGTTGATATGGACCAAAACCTCTACAAACTGTAAGCCAAATAAATCTTTCCTGCATGAACTTTGCGCATTGGTTATTTTGTCCAGCAACAAGAGAAAAACAACTAAGAGAGAATTTGGTACTAGGAGTGGGGTTCTTGTTGTGACTATACCTGACCATGTGGTTCAAGAGCCTTTAGAAATCACTTATGGGAAGAGATTGGAAAGGTTCTGAGATTCAGGCTTAAAAAGCAGAGCTGAAACACCTTAGGCTGTTCTGTATGAGAGACTCTGATATGAGCTGTTTACAACCTAGGATGTAGAGGACCGACCAAGGCAGGTAGCCTGCATACAAGTCTATAAGAGAGGAAAAGAGGCTTTCTCTCCCTTTTCATGCCATTTACCTTTGTATCTTCCACCATTATGAATGCTTGTCCCTCTGCCATGTGCCAACCTGCTTTGGAGCCAGCTGATATGGGCTGAAACTGCTGCAAACTGTGAGCTAAATATACCTCTGTTAACTTTGGGTGTTGGGCATTTCATCTCAGCAATGAGAGAAAAGTAACTAAGACACTGATATTGAATGCAGAAGAAAGAGCGTAAAGAAAGGCATGGGTATGGGCAAAAGTGTGTACATAGGAAGACAAGGAATGACACCGTGATGTGGCTTGTGCTTTCAGAGATGATACTTTTCAAGGGAAAAAAAAGATATATACCTATATATACCTATGAAATTAATGAAATCATTATATTTTAGGAAAATCTAAATAGCATTCATTTATGGTCATTTTCAAAGAATCATTTTGAAGCCCTATGCTTTATTTTTTTATTTTTATAAATATTCATCACATATTTATAGAGCAGGTACTGGCTGACAGTGTTTTCAAAGTGGGGAGATACAATATGGAACAAAGAACATGCCTATCTTTGTTTATATAATGTATAACCTAATAGAGAAGAAAGTTTTTACTAATATCTGTCACAAATTTTTATTTGCATACTTGTATATGTACATGTGTATTCACACAGGTAAGCAAGTAAGTAAAAGATGGAAGCAAAATAAGTTACCATGAGGAATTCAAACCAACAAGGAGGAAAAAAAACTGTTATTTGGGAGCAAATTTAATACCATTCTTAATGGCTTTATTATACTTTTCTGTCTGAAACCTTGTCCTCCCGTCCATCCCTAATCCTTTTTATTCTTCATCACTCACTAGAAATGTTTCTATAAAATAATGCTTTTCAAACAAAAATGAGTAAGTCCCAACATATGCATATTAATTTTAATTATTTAGTATTTAATTTAATAATTTAATATGTGTATCCCTATTTGAAAGCTCCCTCAGTGCAGATATACACTCTGTTATTTTTAGAGTTTTCCTAATATCAAAATCCTGAAAAAGGTGGAAAGACCATGAACACTTATTCAGGGAATAAAGAATTCTCTTTTTCTTGTCTCTTCATTTCCCCTCAATTCTCTGCAAGACATTTTATGTCATCTGTTTCTATCACTTCATGATTTTTCTTATTTTGTCAAATATCAATGAGATAAAGGGAGAAGCTTAGCCTAACTTCTGATAAACTACCAAACTCAAAGTCTTTCTGGACCACTGCCCAAGCACCTACTGCTATGGCTTGGATACCTGGGCATACCACACAGTGCAAGGTGGAATCTCAACTCCCAGGATAATGGTATTTGGAGGTGATTAGACCATGAGGACCAAGCCCTCAGGAACAGCACTAATGTCACCAAAAAGGAGCCTCAGAGAGACCCCCGCCCTCACCATTTGGAGGACACAACCAGAAGCTGGTGATCTGAAGATGGGAAGAAACCCTGACCATGTTTGCAGCTGAATCTGGAGATCCTCAGCCTGAAGAGCTCTGAGAATTTTTCTGTTGTTTGTCAGCCATGTGGTCTATAATATTGTGCTATAGCATCTGAACAGAAAAAGACATTGGGCCTGAAAGTTCTTAACTCTCATAAAAAGTATACTTGGGTGCCCTTTTCTCCCTAGGTGCTGAGAACAAGACAGAGAGAAACACAAGCATGATCCCTGCTGTCAGGCAATTCAAGTTCAACTGCAGGAGACACTTTTCAAACCGTTCCAGGAAGTACCTTCATCACAGTGCAACTTAGCTGCCTTCTTCTTTAGACAACATTCGAAATGTCTCCACCTCTGAAAGGGCAATTCACTCTTGGACTGTTACCCTGACCCCTGCACCATTCTCTTTCAACTAGTCCTGCAGTGTGAGCACACCAAGACCTCTTGTGCTGCCTCTGCCCTCACTCCCTGTCCCCTCTCTGACATCCATGGAGTGCTTTGTTTGTCACAGCTTCACATCCTTCAACTTTCACCCACAGGATCTGTTAAAATCTCGTTCTGCAATACACCTGAATATCTTGCATTCTCTATGCCTGTAGGAGCAATGAAGTATTGCTAGAAAAACATCTCATTGAAGCTTTGATGGGTCGCTTTGCAAATCTGTGGTTTCCCATCTGCCCTGGGGTGGATCTGTAATAGGCTCCTTGCGTGTCCCTGAGCAAGTCCATCCCCTGCTTCCTCTCTCCTCACACAGCCCTCTGATTGCTCTTCCCAGCTCCTGAGCTGATGGTATTGCTCTGAATTTTCAAGACATTGATCTACCAAAAAACAAACCTTTAATTTAGTACTTTGGTGCCCACAGGCCACACGTCCCAACTCACCTTCTTGGTCTCCTGCCGGGACAGATGATATCCTCTGCTCTCTGCTGCATGCTCTCATCCTTCTTCCAGTTTAAACAAATGCTAATTCACAGAATTGTGAGGGCTTTCTCAACTTTTGATCTTTTCCATTTGATCTATCCTATGCTCCCCATCAGGTTTCCTCTGGTTACATCCATGTGCAAAATCTTCCAAAGATTTCTTTAAACTTACGATACATTCTCCAATTTCTTCATCTGATTAATTAAGACTACCTCTAACATAGCTTAATAACAACTCTCGTTCTGTAGTATAATCTTCCACTTCATGGACCCAACATTTCTCCAACATTGAAAGGTTTCTGCCCTAGTATAAACTACTGGACATCATGGAGGTGGTCTAACATGGCAGAATGCCAAAGCAAAAATGACACTTTCCCTGATGACTACTTCGTCTTCCCTCCTCTTCAGCCCTAATTATAGCTTCCTCTTTCCTTTCCTGTTCACGCAAGGAGAATTCTGATCAATTCTTTGCACATCATCAATTCCCTCCCCAAGCACTGCTTCCAGTCAGAGGTCACATAACCCTCAGCCTCCTCTGTATCAGGCAGAGGAGAAAACCCAACCCCATGAGTTGTGCATTCCTCTACACATCCTCAGTAAAGGCATTCTTTTTCTTTCCTTTTGATTCTCTGTTATGCCAGAAAACCCTAACAAACATCATATATAGTTTTTTATTATTTAAAGATCATGTGTGTCAAACTTTAAAAATGAGAGATAAATGTCAATCAAGAGATCAGCTGTGCAAGCAGCATGGTAGGGACTGCTGAGGAGAGCGTGGTGAGCAGGGAAGCCGGTCTGGCCTGTGACTGGTATGTCTGGTATGAGGCGTGTTCTCTAAAATTGAAGAATGAATTTTAGCAACAATGGAGGTGAAGAGCAGAATATATTTATTGAGAGAAAGAAAGCTTCTGTCTGAGAGAGAGGCAGAAGGGGTCCCGGGGGGGTGCCCAATAAGTAGGTTTTGAGTTGCAGTTTGGCACTAGGTCTCTAAAATGTTTGCCAAGCCTGAACTAGAGCCTGAGAACCATGTACCAAATGCAAGGAGCATGAAGGGGACGCACAGAAGGTATGCAGTGCTTTTTGGAGAGGCGGAAGGAAGCTTGGACTTGAAAACCCAGAGTGAATCAAAAGTGGGGCGAAGGCAAAGGCCACAGGTGAGCGCGGTGAGCTGGGTGCCCTGCCAAGTGTGTGGCGAGGCTTTGGTAAATCCGGAGAACAGGCTATTTGGGTGTTTGTTTTTTTTTTTTTTTGTATCAGCCCCTCCTCAAGGTAGAGAAAGTCTGCACTGGGTTAAAATTGGAGGGAGAAGCTGATCTGGAAGGACTGGCATAAAGGTGACGTAGGTACCAATGTTCGGCCCAGGTACTAGAGTTCTGAAATGCTGTACCCTGTGGAGATACTAAATTAGCTCAGGTATCCCCCTGGTTTTCTGTACTTACATTCCATCTGGTGCAACTCTAAGAACATAATAAAATGAGTTAACTTTGCCTCACTTTTGCCTTTACTGAATATCGCACATCACTGCACTTTCAAGGTCCATATCCAAGAAATGCTGAACTAAGTAGCTTTCACTGATGGATCAATGCTAGGTGCACAACTACAACACAACAAGACAACTTCTCATTTCATAGCAACAGGGACCCTGAAAGAATATTTCCTGCTTCTACACACATGCACACAAGTATGTGTACACAAGCATATGGGCACAGATGCATGCACACAGAAGAGCCTATGATAGTTCAAAAGGCAGCACAGAAGTCACTACTACAAGCAAATCTGTTCGAGTGTCATTTCTGCATCTTTGTTAGTATATTGTGCACTACATTTTACAAATTTCTGTGTTGGTACTCTCCTTTATTGGCCCTACTACAATATATTACATTCTCTTTTCTTGTTGGGAATCTTAAAAGTTGGCTGAGTGACATCATTCAAATTAGAAGAATTATTGGGATACTGATTTTCATTTAAACATACAAAAAATCCCAGCAGCCAACTGGAAGGAAACAGCCGGTTTCTGCTTTCACTGGCTACAAACCGGCCCTCCTGTGGACTCCACAGAGAGGCAACTGGAGGATCTGGCACGCAAACTTCACTCCACTGTACGCAGGCCTAGCAAGTTGCTTCCTCTTTTGAATTCTCTCATGATGAATGTTGTAATAATAGTGGACAGAGACATGGAAATAAAAACTATGAATACATAGAATAAACTACTCACAGACAGTCTGATCAATGCATGCATCTGTGTTTATGAAACCATTTCTCCCTTGATGCTAATTTAGTTCATCACATTCCACTGAAAAGCAACTCAACATCAGTAGCCTCCCCTCATCTGGAAAACTGCTGCAGCACACACGGTATTCAGCTCTTCCCCGGAGAGGAACTGTATAATTGAGGTCAAATTCACTCTCTATGGGAATGAATTCCTTATACAAATACTTCCAATTTAGCAAACATTGTGGAATAAATCTACTTATAGGTAAATTGAATGTCTTTTCTTTTTTTTTATTTTAAAGAGAATAAAAACAAAACAAAACAAAACAGTGAAACACAACAAAGCAGATCAGAACAGAAAAATGCAAGCAATACAGGTCTTCAAAACATAATGACAGGAAATTAACAATGGTTACCCTAGTGTCTCTTGTTTTCTTTGAAATGGTTGTTCATACATTCACACACAATAAACTCAAGCAAAACAAAATAATATAAAACCAGTTAAAAGAGTAAAAGCATTACAGGCCTTCAAATCAGACAATAAGAAGACAACAATGGCTACCTTAATGTCCTTCATTTTCTTCAAAAAAGCTGATCATATCTTCTCACATATTGCAATCAAGTAGTAGAAAACAGACTTAAACCAATCAAATCAAAGAATAAAAGCATTATTGGACTTCAGAACCTGAAGATATGAAATCAGCTATGGCTACCATAATGTCTCATTTTCTTCAATGTAGCTGTTGATATTTTGATATTTAAGAAAATCTGCTCTTGTAAATGCTTTAGGAGTAGTTCTAAGCATGTATAAGCATGTACTTATACATCTATCCTTTCTGTGCTAGAGGCAATAGCAGAACAAAGCATAAGAAAAACAAAAAACAATAAAGACATAAATAACAGTAATAAAGAGCCCAAAACAATAACAATATAGGCTTTCTAAGCTAGGTGATGGGAAGATACCAAAGGTTGTTATTTCATATAGTTCTCTTCCAGAGTTGCTCAGTTTACCAGGTGTAGGCATACAGAATTGGTCTGCTCTTATAGATGTTAACTGTTTTTTTCTAAGAACTAATAAAATTAGTAGTGCAATCATCTTATCTTAAGTGTGTGTGTGTGTGTGT
>RJWT010051128.1:0-10736 GCA_004365215.1 Cuniculus paca
TTTTATTCCAGTACTTTGGATTGGCAATAGCTGATACAACCTGAACCCACTCTTGAGGTCATGATTAAACTCCCAAGTGTCTTTTTAAGCTTGTCAGGGGCAAAGAGAGCCCAAATCATCAATAGGCCCTTTCACTGAGAATTCAGTAATTTAAAAACTCCATTTATCTATTTAAAAATGTTCATGGATATACTTGGAAAAGTGGAACTGTAGGTTACTCAGCCAGTTAGCAGTGAAGATTGCATTAGATTCTGATCCACTTCCCAAGCTACCCTCATCACCGTCATCAAATCATTAGCAGAGGACTTCATGGCAAGACAGTGCAAGGCCATGAGGGCTGCCCCTCTCCATCAGCTCCCATATGCTGTTTTCTAAGCACTTTCCAGTGCAAGAATTTGTTGACACAGGGAGATATCTGGGTGCAGAATATAGGAAAGAGCCTGGAGTGAGACTGGGGTTTGATTCCTGGCATTACGTTGTTAATTCTGGGCAAGTTAGTTGTATAATCTAGAACGTGACATTCTTCTCTTTCTTTTCTTACATGTCTTTGTAAGGAGAATAATGATAGCTATCTTTCTAAGATCATTTTGAATAATAAATGATGTGATTTCTGTGAAGCCATGTGGACAAACCATGTGACATAGCAAGTGATCAGGAACTACTTTCTGCCTTCCTTCGTCCTGTTTATAATGTATTCAGCTACTCTTCAAACCTATGCCTAAGAAGACACTGAAGATACTGGGAATAACAAAATATAGCAGGGCAGGGGAAGCATGCCTGATATGTGAAATTATAGACTTTGGTTCTGCGATTGTAGCCCTGGATAAGAGATAGCCCATTTCTGTACATTCATTAAAATGTAAGTAGCCAAACCTACCTGCTCCTAACCTCATGAGGCTCTGTGAATATCTAAAATTCTAGGACTGAAAAATCTATATAGAACACTGAGAAAAGAGAAGGGATCCTGTTTCCAATCTCACCATACCAACAAGTAGAAAATAAGCAACCAGACAACTTGTCAGTGATTGAGAACTAGAAATATTTCAGTATGGAGTGAATTTAGAATTGTTCAAAAAGCTTTTTATTAACAGCTCCAGGGATTCAAATCCTTTATCAATATAGTTTTTATCGTTAATAGATATGTATTGGACAACAGCTATGATCTAAACGGGCTCCAAATAAGACTATTTAAACATAGCCCTCCCTGAAGTCTACAGTGGAAGAGGACTGAAAATCAACCAAGCATGAATAAATGAGAGATGCACTGTGGAGAGAAGGGAGTGGGATTAGACGCACAAATCAGAAGCCCCCCAGAACCTTGCGCTCAAGATCTGAGACAAAGGATAGGAACTAGGCAGTGATTCAATGGGAAGCAGGGAAGGTAATGCAACAGTTTCTGAAGGAAGGGAAAAGGTTCAGGTGGATTCCCCTACAGGTAAAGGGTTCAAGTGTCAGCCTTGCTTGAGGCCCATAAGACTCCCAGAAACTGCTGCACATACATATGTCTAACCTCCTTTTAGCAATTTCCCCCTCTTCCCTGCCACACTTTTTGTGGTTGTTTGCCAGTTACACCAGCCTACAAGTCCCCTGAGGACAAGAATTACATCTTATTTGGCTGTGAATGTCAGTCTGTTGGTGCCTGTACATGGTAAGGGGCATATGGATGTTTACTGGACATTTGAGTGATTGGAAGGGAGGATGGTGGTTGAGTATCTAGGCCACAGCTGGCTCAAAGGAATGAGAAAATGCAGGCTGTTTTTCACTACTCAAGAAAGTGTCCTAGCACAACAATAAATGGTAATGGTTTGGATGTCATACTGGACATCTGTTGGTTGCTCACCTGGCATCCACTCTACTTTTTCTTATTTTTTATAACACCCAGAATTTCCTTTATGGGGCATGGCTTGAGTGCAGGTCACTTGCCCTTCACCAATTAGTGTGGGTACATCTTTCTTGCTTGGGTCCTGCCCTAGAAGGTCAGGGGATGACCCACGCCTAAGCTAGTCAGTGCATTGCATTGCCATGCCTTGACCACTCTGATTCCTCAGGCTTGTCCAACTGACAGTGAAGTTTCCCAGTCTCTTCCAATTTTGGAGGAGGACAGTCATTTCTCCCTCCCCTCTCAGTGAAGCAGAGCACAAACATTGTGTTGCAATCACTCTAACCACTTTGCATGAGGAAGGAAGATAGAAATGAAGCTGGCCTTTGGAAAAAGGCAGAACAAGAGAAACAGAACAGAAAGCTGGATTGGACTCCCTGAAGGGTGTTTTTCTGTTATGAATCAATACATCCCGTCATGTTTAAGTCCATTTGATGTGGATTGTATTAATATTCACAGCACAACGCATGCTAAGTGATGCAGCCGTAATTCTGCCTTCATAGTTGCAAACTGGGAGGCGGTGGCATGGTGGTTAGGAATTTAGACCTGGCTTCACCACTCCATCATCAGCTCTGTGACACTCGGTGAGCGATTTGAATTTCCTGAGGCTCAGTGTTTCCCATACAAGAGTAGAATAAAGATAATAATAGGCTTGTGAGGATTAAATGAGATAATGCATGTGCACTGCTAAGCATATAATGAGAGCTCAGAAGAGAATCCCACAACAGTACTGACATAAGCTACCTAACCTTGAAGGGTCCTGTCTGGTATTTCATTATAAAGCAACATGCCCTGAGTTATAATTGAACTTTCCTGCCACATTTCCCTTACTTAGGCTCAACTTTAGATTCTTTGTGTCTACTTAGAAGGTCAAGGCAATTCAAATGACTTATTATTGCTAACATTTTTCATTTTGTTGTGCTGTAATCATTGTATCTGTCAGGGATCTCCAGAGAAACAGAACCAATAGGATGGATGGAGATTATCTACATATCTATTTAAAAGATTTATTATATGGCATTGGCTCATGTAATTATGAAGGCCAAGAAGTCTCACAAATTGCAGTTGGCAAGTTAGAGACCTAGGAGAGCTGGTGGTATAATTTCCAGTCAAGTCCAAAGGCTTGAGACCTAGCTGCTGGGGGTAGGTTCCTGTCTAGAGCAGAAGATGAGTCCCAGCTACAAAAGTCAGGCAGGCAAAATTCTCTTTTATGTAACCTTTTGGCTTTATTCTTGTGTGTTCACTTGATTGGATGGAGCCCATTGGCTCTAGGAAAGGCGATCTATTTTACTCAGTTATTCATTCAAATGCTATTATCCAGAAATACTTTCTGAGACACATCTAGAATAATATTTGACCAACTATTTGGGTGTCTTGTAGACTACTCAAGTTGATATACAAAATTAACCAGCATGCTCACAAATCTAAATATGTTTATTGAGTACCTGCTATAGGCAAGGCATTTTTAAATTCAAGGGATATGAAGATGGAAAAAAGTGAAAAAGAAAGAAAATACCTGCTTTCATGAAGGTATTATGGTGCAAGTTTCTTTAAATTTTAGCACATTCTCTCTTCATTGTCTTATTTAGCCCTCATAATAATCCTGTAAAGTTATTTTGATATATAGTATATCTTACAGAAAAATTAAGTCATTGACTTGGCCCAGGTTACAGAGCTCCTGAGCACTGGGTACAAGACTAGACTTGAAATCCTTAAACTTAGTGTAATGTTCTTTTTGCTCTGCTGGGTTTTCACATACTTGGTTCCCTGCAGAGATCTACAAAGTTGTAAAGAGTCCATTTACAAATTTACCATCTCCATTCTGCAGTGTGTTTCAGAGATACAAATTGTCAAATCATGTGTAATTGCCATTATTACTCATTCATCTACACACAATCTAACAGCCCCTCATACCTTTGTCCAATGAGGAACTGCATTTAAGAAATACAGTGAGTTGACCACTTAATTCTCAACCTGAGATAAGCTCTCTCTTTGTTTAGTGGCTCTCAAAATGTTGACATGCAAGAGAGCACAAAACAGCATTCATTCTTGTTTTTCTCTCCTTCTAAAACCAAAAGAAGTTATTTAAGGAAGTTTTAACAAAATGCATCTGTCATTTATTAAGATGGATGGCTGGAGAGCCGCTTTCCATTACTGGAAATGGCAGAATTGAATTAGGAAATAACAGTCCTCAGCATCTTCTCCAACTGGCTTTTGCATAATGTGTTGGGAAAAATGCCACCTCGGCAGAAAACTGCTATTGTGAGGGCCAAGGTTCTGTCCCCAAAGGAGTCGTGTTTACAGTGAGGTTCCTTTTCCCCTTGGGCAGGTGAAATGCAGAAGCTTGGGGGTGGAGTTTCCTCACCCAGAACATTCGTTTGGTGTTTGGAGGTTGGCGAGGCTGTGTTTCACAGTCTAAGAGGTTCAGATAAGTTATACTACATTCTTCTCTTGTTTAGAAGCCCTGGCTCTTGATTTAGTTTGCTAAGCTTCACTTTTCTCATTTCTTAGTGGGTTAAACAGCATGGACTGAACACACACTGAGTGTCTACTGCGTGACCGGCACTCTTGACACAGGACTTACCAGTAAGGGGAATATGTGTGCCTGCTTCATCTTGCAGCTGTGCTAGGTAGGGTCACAGTACATAAAGTTCAAGAAATGTTTCATACTGTCAAGGTAATAAGACAAAGCTGCTAAGTAAAGAGTGAACGAGGGAAGGGTTTATTTGAAAGAATAAAAACTCTTTCACAAGCCATGAAACCGGGACCCTTATTTCAGGATTATGATTTCATTTTTATGTCTCCAGGGAGAAGTTGTGCACCTAAGCATTTTTTTGTTGTTGTTGTTGTTGTTGACGTTAAAAAGGGCTTCTGAGATTGTTTAATTTGTCTTCTACCTAAACAAGAGAATCTTCTTTCAACATCCTAAAAATGTTAGTGTACTAGCCACCTTTTCCTAATGGTACTGAGAGTCAACTTTAATTTTCCCCCCCAAAAATCAGAAATGATTACTAATCTATATAGTCTTTCGGCAAGCATTTATTGAGCTTCCAGTATGAGCCAGGTGTGGTGCTAGGCTGTAAAGAAAGAATAGTGAAGAAGATGCAGGATATCACTAGTGCTTGTTATTAGCGCTTTATTGTTCATGATGAATTTTCATGAGCATCATTTTAACCTCTTAACCATCCTGTAATGGAGGAAGGATAAGCATAATCAAGAGGTTCAAGTTTATGATAGTCATTAGTGCTCTTCTCCCAAATATTTCCAGTGCACAGCACTTTTAAGTAGTTGTACCCATATAAGTTCTCTGGCCTTTGAAACATGCAGAGGAAGGATCACATTATTTGCAAACCATAGCTCTAAATGGACCTTCCCCTTTCATTTTACAGGTGATCATGGTTACTCATGTGCCCATCACCAGCACTTCAAGTAATCACAGGGTTCAGAGACTCCGGCTGTTCCATATTGGCCCAAAGTCAAACTTTCATCATATTAATTAAGCTACTGAAATTTTGTGCCTTTGTAACTGCCCCATGATCTGACCCCAACTAATTCTAGGTTCCATTTGATGGCCTTTTCTCACTACCTTCTGGAGGAGAAAGGCCATTCCATTGCTCAGAATTTCTTTGCGTTGGGATGTTCTGACTTCACAACTGAAATAAAATTCACTTTCCCCTCATCTTCCCTAACTTTGTACTTTCTTCCCAGTGGGATAACAAAGGAGAAGCCTTCCCTCCTTCTGCATGTCAACTCTTCACAAATATCACTGCTAGCCTAGCTCCCCTCAGAGCTCTCTTCTCCAAGCAAAATGTGACTGATACCCTCAGATGGGTTCTTGGATGACATGATTCTCAGATGCCTCATTATTCTTGTTCTAAATCTCCAGACACAGCCTGATTTATCAGCGTAGCTTTTAAATGGGACATCATGTTTTCAGATGTTTCTGACCACAATGTACTATGAATAAGTCTTTATATTTTTTACAATCATGTACTGAAATGAAAACCATTTTAAAATTTATTATTCTTTAATATAAAAGAAACATTATAATTGCACCTTAAAACCCTTCCATAGATCTCTGTTTTTTTAGGATACAGAGCCTACAAGACTCCAGGTGAATGCTGGCTATTTTTTCAATCTTATCTTTCCCAGGTGTTGCTATGTTAGTCGTCTGCCCTCTGATTTTTTCCCCCTCCCCTGCAGTGCTCTGTATCGCAGTAGAGCTATCCCCTGAAAGAAAGCATTCCAGGATCCCATGGGGATCTACCTAGGCTTGGCCCACCATAGTACTGGTGAGAGATGAAGGACAGGAGGTATTGCTCTTTCCTCACCCCTCCACTTCTCACGGTGTTTCCAGTAGTGGCTGCATTTCCTGTCTCTTGTGTGGCTTCAGCTCCCACCAGCCAGCCATTGCTGTGTTGTGGTTCCTGCCAAACAGCTCCTCCCTGAGGGCTCTGGTGACCCTACTGCTCCCTAGTTTCCTACTGGTACTGATCTCTGAGTTGCTTTACAGTCCTCTGTTCATCTTTTCAACTGGCTCAAGTGGTTTAAGTCTATTAGATTTTCTCTCTTTGAAATACCTTGAGAGGTTTCTGTTTATCTGACTCTAATAGCCATTAGCGTTCTAATCTCTAATCCTGGTGAACATCTTTCAGTTCTTAGAGTAAGCCATAGTCTTTCTTGTTTGCCGAAGGCAGTTTTCTTTCTTGGATCTAAACTTGGCTTCTTCTATTCATTCTTTAGCTCTCTTGAACTGTCTGTCTCTTCTGGTTTCCCTTCATGCACTGTCCTCACCTTTATCTGTACATTCATTCGTTTTCCTTTGTCGTTATGAGCTCATGGCAGACATAAGCTACATGTACCTTGTTCATTGTTGTATCCCCAAAACCAAACCTACCTCCTGTCTCAAAAAAGGTGCTTTATGAATAACTGAAGAATAAATTAATTAGTTATATATGGAAAACGTGGTCATAAGTTTAGAATTATGTATTTTGAAAAGCAAGAAGAGTGCCTTGGTTTTTACCAATAATGCCTGGAACTCTGAAGCAAGTGATGAGTATTTGTTGAAGTTCTGTAATGTGACTTTAGTCTGTACAATGATCAGTGTGTCTTTGATTTATATTTTCAACATGAGGTGAAAAATTTTCTGAGGATTTTTTTTCCCTAAAGGGTAAAAACTTTGGGTAAGGAATTTTTCTTGTTATTGATTGCACCAGATGACCTTACCATCGGCAATGGCCCAACATTCTGAAAAAAAAATGTTGATGAGCCTGATTGTTGACCAGGGAATCTCTCATACTAAGAATGGAGATTTGAGCAGTTGTGCTGACCTGGAGTCCAACCCTAGATGTCAGGGATGTCCTAGTGAGGAGATGGAAAGCTGCAGCTCTCAGTGGGCTCTATTAAGTGTGGTAGTGCCACTGCCATCCATAAAGTATACAAAATTCTTTTTCTAATTACTCAATGACTTCAAGGGGCTCCCCAGGTGACCAGTGGGTCTGAAAGAAGGGTGACCTCCCTTGGTATCATTGTATCTGGCAAGGGATTGAGGACAAAGGTAGCCATTTTCTCCTGCATGAAGGATGTGCCAGAGGACCTAGCTTTGGTTCTATCCTGTGAATACCCTTTCCACTCTCAATAAAGAAGCCTCTGTGACTATGCTGAGCCCATGCTGCTGCCTCCATGACCCAAACACATAATGGCAGCTGGTCAAAGACTGGCCTGGTGCTGCTGGGCTAGGAAGCAGTGTAAGCTTCCATCCGTCTCTGGAGGACCTCAGTATGCAGTCAGAAGTTGTGGCTGTGTGGGTGTGTGACGCAGAGCTGAGGAGCTTCATGCACTTGAAGCTCCTGAGCAATGTGTTGTCATCACAGGTGGTTCAGTCCTCAGGAAGCATGAGAGGAGATTGCCAATGCCTCTGCAGTGAAGGTGCCCTGTGGGAGTTCATGAGATTGCCCCATACATTTTGACAGCTTGTAGAGCCATTCAAAGTAGGCTGATTTGCGAGGATTAGCATAAATGGGTTTAAGTAAAATTTGTATGTGAGGAATACATTAAAAAAAAACAACAACAACCAAATAGAACCAATAAATGTTGGGTCTGCTCTAAAGCCCTGGGTGCCAATAATGTGAAGAATCAATTCCTTCCTTCATTGTGTCTGATTATTCTTTGAAAGACAAAATAATGCCCAGAAATGTTGCTGAAGTGGCTGAGTCTTAAATCTTATGGGGCACAATGCTCAGTCCCAGTTGATAGAGCTCTGTAACACATAACTTTATATCCTGTGTGAGTGTATTCTTAAAATATCCTTAGAGGAGAGTGTCCTCAGTATAATATCGCACCTGTGTCCCTATAAGAACGTGAATATGGTTAAGATCTTGCCTGCAAAGGCTGTGATGGCAGGTCTGTTGAAATACTCCACAAGGAGGCAAGTGATAGTGTATTTTATTTCTTCAAAGGTTAAGGTGAACTGTGAATGAGAGACCATCAAAATAATCATAGAAAAGAACATATTAACAAAGTCTATAACGCAAAAATACTTTCCAGTTACTATTAGATGGAGTCAGTAATGTGAATGCTGTTAGGAATGAGAACCTTATTGAGGGTACCATGGTGTTAAGAGTGTGGTAAACTACTCTTAGGTATTGTTTATTTCCATCAGACTTGTGCACTGGCCAAATAGAGCTACTGAAGAAGGAGACAGTGGACTTTGGGAAGTCTTATATAATGACTTTTTGTTTTTGTAGGCTTTGTTTCAAAATATATTTTGACTATAATATTGACTATATTTTGACCACAACTATTTTAAGCAGGTAGAAGCAGGGGTATGGAAAAGGTCTTTCGCAGTGGTGGTGAATCTATGGTACATATGCCAAAGCAGGCTATTTATTATCATTGAAAGCTCTAAAAGTTTTGACATCACTGGTCTATAGAATCACATTTTGAGAAATCAAATGCAAGTGGCAAAAACTTAATTTGATTCCATTACTGAGTCAGAGTGTCCCTGCCAACTATGCCAACTACCGAGTGCAATGATCTTGGGGAACTTAGGTGAGGTTATAGTTCTGATGGCTAGGATGAAGTTATATCTATTTGCTCACTGTGTCTCTTATTGACCCTAAAGTGTAAGGTTAATAATATCTTACTGACCCTTCATTAAGTTTTAATGGAATCCAAAGTATAGGTTTAACTTGAGCCCCTCATTGACTAAAGCCATGGAGATTTGCGAACTGTAAGGAGGTCAATGAGTCAACAAAGACTCATTGGGCAATTGTCCCCATATGGGGGCTGGTGTCCCTGTAAGATGCTGAGTCCCTGGCAGGCTTGTGGTAGCTGCCATTGCCTAAAATTGGGATATTAGCTGATGGGCTCGTGGGGTGGCAAAGCATGGGAGTCAAGAAGGCCTGGAGCCCCCTTGCTATGCATCTGATGTGGCATGGCATTGGCATCCCTGGCTTCCCCACACTCTGCTGAAATCAAGCTTGTAACTCTTTCAAGGGTTGTGCCCAATATTAAAAGATTTGTGACACTAAAATTTTTGGAGTCTCCAATATCAGGTCTTTTGAGTAGAAACTTGGTTTGGGAGAGGCTGAGTACCTAGAGATGCTTTAGGAAGATGATTGCCTCCTCAGTAGTTCTTATTCTTTGGGTTGTTTCTTTGATAGTCAAATATTTATTGAGGTTTCATCTTGTTCCTCATTAACAACTGATCACTGTAGGCTATTTAATGCTTCCTTAGTAGTCACAGACTGGCTGATAAGGGGAAGGAAGTAAAACTGCCTAATAACTTGAGATTGCACTTCTTAAAAATAATAGCCTTGTACCATCATCAAAAGACCCAGGTTGGGGCTAGAAAGGGCCTCCAGACCATTGGAATATTCAGCAAAATAATAAGCCCATTGCATCATGCCAGTGTTCTCCCTAGGATTTTCAGCTAGTGAAGAGGTGAACATTTACAATGGTAGCAGTGGAATGCGATTTTTCCTGTGTCATGGGCACCCAGTGGATGAGAGGAAAGGCTCTAGTGTGCTGCAGAGGGCATGTAGAATGGGTAAATTTCAATAGAATGAATGGTTTTTTAAATAATTTATTGACTTTAAGATCACAAGACATCCCTTCCAATTGGCTCATCTCCACAGGTATTAAAGTTAATTCTGAGCTAGCATTATAGAGGTGTAAGAGCCAATTGGATTCTAGCTCATCTTTATGTTGAATTCTTTTAGTAAATTTTCAATCAGTCCAAATCACAGATTCTGTTTCCATTTTTGTTTCTCTTACTCAAATAAAAATTTGTTTTTTTTTATTTTAAAAAGCTAGACAGAAAAAAGGGATAGAAATGATACAGAATTTCAAAAAACAAGTAGGAAATTAACACTAGTTAATACACTGCACATTGTTATCTTAGACATAGTTGTTCAGGTTATAAGATTTAGGCATAAAAAATGATCAGTCAAACAATGAAAGCACAAACTGTTCTTTTTGATGAACTAACAGAGATTAGTAGTACAGTTATCTATCTTGTGCATATATATATATACACATATATATGTATACCTATATATATATAATCTTTTCCTGTCTTCCTTTTCTCCTTTTCCCTATCCCAGGTGTTTTTTCCTTTTGAGCACTTTCTTTCCCTTTCATTATCATAATATCTTTTGTACATTTTGAATTTTATTACTCTTTCAGTTTTTTTACACTAGGGAGACAATATGATATCTACAAATATGAGTTTGATTCATTTCACTTATGAGTATGGTCTCAAGTTGCTTTCATTTACTTATAAAAGCCTCAAGATTATTCTTCTTTATAGCTGAGTAATACTCCATGGTATAAAAATACCACATCTTTTTTATTC
>RJWT010051129.1:0-10734 GCA_004365215.1 Cuniculus paca
TGTCAGTTTCTATGTAAACTGAGTCAAAATTTAGATTATTTTCACAGGATTGGGATTACAAACTACCCTCATGTACCATTTAAGAAAAACATGCTAGTAGGTCTTTAGGTTTTTCCTCCTACCTCCAGCTCCTTTCCTGCCAATGCCTTACAGGTTTGGCTCCCTGCTGTGAACAGAGGGACAGAAGAGGTGACACGAGGGACAGCAATACACCCTTCCAAAGCCATCAACGTGCACTTTGTGGCTGAAAAATGAACCACTCAAGACCAAGATCTGGTGTTCGGATTTTGAAACTAACTCATATAATTGTCTAGAGAAAGGTGTTTAAACACCTGAATTTACCCTAGATCTTTAAAACAATAATCAATTTTTTTAAGCAACAGAAGTTATATCACAGGTGTAGGAAGAATGTTTACTTGTATTGAACTAATTTGTTCTAAATTGAGACAACGTTTAAGAACTGAAAAAGACAAAGAGGTTCCTATTTTCCCATGACAGGAAAAAAGGAAAAGTAGAGCACAGCTAGCAACATGAAGCTTACCATGTTAACTTTTTTCCTTTGGCCTAAACAATGATGTCTTTTTAATTTTGTTTTTCAAAGAGCACAATTCCCATATGTGACTAAAATAAGAGATATTTGTACTTGTTTTGTTAAAAATTAATTAAAGATGTCATTTGCTAACAAAAACAAATGTGCACCTAACATATAAAGCTTGTTATTTTTGGTTAAATAAATATTTTTGCATGACATTTTGGAGGAAAAAACTCTGAATTAAGAGACTCCTTCTAAAGAATTTAAAAGCCTCAGAGTTGATTGATTTTAATAAATTTTCAATAAAAAATCTTTTTTCTTCTGTAATGGCAACAGCAATGTAATAAAATAAATTTATGCCTTAAAATGAGAGAAAATGATGGAATTCACTGCTTGTAAACAACGTGCAGTAGGTTTTTCATAAAAATCTCATTGTAAAGAGGAGTTTTGGTGCCTAATGATTTAAATCAAAATTTAAATAAAATCCACTGTATTCACAATTCCAGACCCTTTTCTTCACTTCTACATTTCTTCATGCTAAATAACCTAAATCTTTTTAGCTTTTCCTCAAAGGGCCTATTTTCTAAACTAATCATTTTCAGTCACTCTCTTTTGGGCTCTCTCCAAGTTTTCCACATCTTCCTTCAAACAAAGGACCCCAAATTAGACCCTGTACTCTCATAAAATCCTGATGAATGCTGATTCTATGAGGAGCTCTTCCTTGCTGCTCCCTCCCATAAAAGGAAGCAGCTCCGATATCACAATTTCCTTAACCATGGGCAAGCTAAGAGCTCTTCTGACCCAGTACTAGATCATGGGTAGAAGACCTAATTTTCTGCCTGTTTACTGATGCTCCTTAGTCATAGTAATAGTAAATACAGCTGTTTCTCAAACACCCCTGACACTCTAAACCCTGTCCTATGCACACTGAGTCCCTTTGGAAAAATGAAATATCACTATTCCTGTTACAGAAGGCACAGAACGCAGTTCAAAGGCCTCTACTTGCCAGGCAGGCATTTAAGCCACTCATCTAAATCCTCAGTCCTTGTCTTTTTGAGACAGGGTCTTGCTATGCCTTTTAGACTGGCCTTGAGCTCCCCTTTGTAGCCAAGGCTGGTCTCGAACTCGCAACGATCCTCCTATCTCAGCCTCCCGAGTGCTGGAATTACAGGCATGCACTACCAGGCCCAGCTGGAGAGGCTGATTTTTAATCACTGCAGACTCTGATGCCAGAGAAGGCATCAGAGAAATCTATATAGCAGTTTACTAACCCACTCTATCTTCCACTAGTTCCCCGATATAGTGATCTTTCAACAGTCTGATGCAGCTAGAAATGCAGTCCTTTTGCTTTGTCTTATTATTTCCCTACGAAATTATTATCTTTTGCTAAGAAGCTAAAACACCCAATTCTAATCACCACTTTGAGGTCACTGGTTTCTCTCACAAGATGTATGTGTTAATAAACTTCTTTCTGTAAATTTGCCTTTTCTAAGTGTGACTTTCAGGGCCCACACTGGAGAACATAGAAAAGTAGAGTGAGAAAGTCTTATTTTCCTACACCACAAATCTCTTGGTTAATAGCACACTCTACAGAGAACGCTTCAAAACTGAGGTCATTCTGAAACTGTTCACAATGCAGGAACTTTTTTGTTGAGAGGGTCACTGTTCCTCATGCTGCACCCCAGGCCACCCACCAGATCAGGAAAGGAAAAAGGCAAAGTGCCCAGGTCTTGGCGATGGTTCCTAGTGCAGATAAACAGGTGCAGCTCTGTGCACTCCTGGGGATGGTACTGAGACCCATCCATGTGGATGAGCAACCATTAGGGTAGGACCTCAACAAGTAGTTCCAGGCATGCACAAGGACACCAGGACATGCTGTCAAATAGCCATGAATAGCAGATTATTTCACTTACCTGATCACCAAGGGAATATGCAGATATTTTTAAGTGCACATGTTTTTAATATGTATAAAACAATGAACATGAAATAAAAACTTTAAAAAATTCTGTGAAGCACCTGAAACAAATATTGGATGTTAAAATTTGTCTCCTTCACATACAAAGGCATCTGAGCGCTTGTTGATACGTGCTTTGCTTATCTGTCCCTTGTGATATTTTGAATGGAATATAATAAAGGTAAAAGACACTCATGAAGCAAGCACAAGATGATAGCATTTTAGATTGGAGAGGGAACTAACAGGGACTCAATATTAGAAATGAGATAACTGAGGCTGCAAGCTGTGGCAGAGAATTTACTTTGTAATTTATTCACTTCTTCGTTGTTCATTTTATATATGAATATATTTTTTACTCATTTAAATACTTAGTCCAATGTAAATAAGATGATGTGTAACTTAATTCAAAAAGAAACTCAACATGGTGCATACCTTTAACTAGTTTTAAATGATTCCATTAATATTGTCATAAGGTATTTATCTTTTTTTAATAAACAAAGAGCATCCCTGATCATTTAGAGCCCTTAGTTCATTTTTTTAGTGTTAAAATAAACTTCTGGATAAGAGCTGATATATTTCCAAGGGCATATCTCTTGTGGATGATAGATGGGAGAGTAACATAGGCATTTGGTGTATGTACACCACGTGTTATCTGTTATATCAATGCAGTCACATTCATTTTATTTATTGATTGATTGATTTTAAAAGGCTAAGCATTGCTTTCCAAACTTTTCTCTTTCAGTTTACTGTGTATTTCTATGTATGTGGTCTTGTTTTAAGTTTTAAAGTTACTTGTATCCAAAAATCATGTTTTTTTCATCACTTGTGTTATGGTTTGTGTCTAGGTGGCCCCCCAAGCCTTGTGTAGTCATGGAAGCAGCTGAATCTAGTGTTTGTGATTGGTTTGTTGTCTAGTGCTGGCATTGGCGGTGTGAGTGCTGCACCCACCCAGTATAAGGTTGGGAAGGAGGTGTGTTTTTCTCTCTTTTGTGTTGTTTGCTCTTGCCACTTGCAGCCCCCATGAACGGCTGCCCCTCAGCCACGCCATCCTGCTTTGGAACCAGCTGAGTATGAACTAAAACCTCCATAACTGTAGGAAATAAACCTTCCCTTCCCTAATTTTGGGTGTTGGGTATTTTGTCTCAGCAGTAAGAGAAAAGTAACGAAGACAACTTGAAATTCACGAAGTTAATGATTCACGATAAAGGCAAAAGCCCCTATCGGATTCAGTGTTTAGTTCTCAAGTTTCTCCTATTTATGAAGCATTATGACACAGCCATGTCTGGAGCTTTCCATTTTGCTGCTGGTCTCCTTGGTGATGCCTATTTTTGCAGTCTTCAGGCCCTCACTCCTCCACAGCCCGCCCCCTGCAGGTCTCCAAGTGGTCCTTCTCTGAAGACCTCCTCTCTGCTCTCTGGGTACACTCTCTTCTGGTTATCGCAGTTCTTGTTCTTCCTCGAACCAGAGTTTAGTTTCAAAGAAGTCTTTGAGAGTAAAACTGTGAGTTTGAATTTCAACTCTACCATTTTATAACTGTCTGACCTTGAGAAACATGTCATCTATCTTTGCTTTAGTTTCTGATTTGAAAATAGTAGTAATAATAGCACATACCTCAAATTATGGAAACAATAATATAGTTACTGTATTTGTAGTTTATAGAGGAATAGTAACATATATTCTTCAAAGATGATTATTATTTATGATTATTTGTTCTCAATATAATCAGGAAACAAATGAATGTTTATGTAACAATTTAGCTGTTTTTCATATGTATTCACCCATCAGTCTTCTATAGCTTCAAAGTAAATGTAGACTCACGTGTCTCCATTTATGCATGCTATGAATAAAAGGAAAGCAATCTTACAGGAGAGGGAAAAATTGAATTTTGAAAAGAACTTTGATTTTTACTTAGATACTTGAAAAACTACTGAAGAATTTGCGTTTGGTAAAGTGTGTCATTGCAAAATATCTTAAAAGTCTTTCTCTCCAGCTCTATCATTCTCAATAACATTCTTGTGATGACAGCTGCTTTCCCAAATCTTTTTTCTCTACCGCTTTATTCTTTCAGTCCTCAAAACTGCTTAAGCCTAAACCTCAAGGTTCCTCAATCCATCAGTTGAAACTTGTCTCTTTTCATTTTGTTTTGTTTTTAAACTTTTTTACTAGTGTATGTTTGCAGTGCATAATGATTACATTCATCCTGCTGTCTTACATAGCTTGATGACATTTTGTTCAATAATGGACCATGCATATGATGGTGGTCCTGTAAGTTTATGAAACCTAGTAATATCATAACCATCTTAGTCTGTGTAAGTACATTTTATCATGGTCACATAATTACAGTGACCAAAAAATCACCTTTTCAAAATACTTCTCCATTGTTAAGCAACACTTGACTGTATATATTGCGTATATCTGTGTTATGCTTCTCAGGTGTTCTCAAGCGTAGCTATACATTAGAAACACCTGTCATGTTAAAAAATTCTAATGTCTTTTCCTCAATCTCAGAAATCTTGAAGCAGTTGGTCTGGGGTACTGCACAAGCATGTGGAGTTTTCAAACTTACCTTGTTGATTCTAATGCCAAGCAAGGAACCAGAACAACTAGCTATCCATTCTTCTCTTTTTTTCTAGTCTAAATCTTGTAACTTTTGCATTTCTTCCCACTCCAAAGCTCATAGTAGAATTTGAGAGTTGAGACTGAAGAAATGTCAAGTATTCACTCCCAGAATTTTCCACAGGGGCAGTGAGAAGAGAAATATACTCTGGATATTTACTGATATGTGATTTTGTCAAAGTTGTACTTTCCTCGATTTGCTCCCTGAGGGTCTACCAATGGTAGTGAACCTGTGGAAGGCATACTACACCAAGCTGTTTACTATCATTGAAAGCTCTAAATAGTTCACCATCACTAGGTCTTTTCTTCCCTTACCTCTGTTCATTGTCTATTGCTCTCACATAATACTGATTAGCAGAAACATTGTTTAAATTTCCTGAGGGAAACTTATCTCAGTGCTTTTATGGGCAAATGACTCACATTCATAATGATGTTCAGATTTTCTGAAAGTTCATATCTAAAATCAAAGTATATATTTTGAACAGTAACCAAGATGCAAAGTCAAACGTCCTGTCCTGGGTGCTGGAGTGAGTTACGGTTCTTGAGTCAGTGTCTCCCATTTACTATCCATATAATCTATAGAATAGGACATTTTATCTACTACATGGTGACATTTTATCTACTACAATACTGTATGGTAGATGTAAACTAAACTATCATTTCATGTGTTTTTCAGTTTTATATTGTATTACTTTATGTCTTGCATGATAAATTGCTACAAACTTAGACTGACATTTACTGTAAATTCACAGATTCAAATTTACATCAGGTAAACATTTTTTAAAAGACTATTTTGAATGGGACTATAATTTTCTAACACATTTCGGAATAAGGATATGAACACCAAATGGGACACTGTAGTATTTTAGTTTTTAAATATGTAGAACAAAAGCAGTCAAAGGAGTCAGGAAAATGGCACAAAGTTCTAGATACATTTGTGTCATGTCTGTGTCAAGTGACTTTCTGCCCTCTCAATACTTCCAACCTTTATAGCTTTTATTATCCTCTAAGAAATGGAGACCACACATGGTTTGACTGAGTGCTCGAGTTTCACCAATTCACAGAGGAATCCTATGAACATATATGTAAAACAAAGTCCCTAACTCTACCTACTTCACCTACTGTTGTGGTTTGTTTAAATATCCCCCCAAATACTCGGGCAATCATGGAAGTGACTGAATCTAATATTTGTGATTGGTTCATTGTCTAGTCCTGGGATTGGTGGTGTGAGTGCTGCACCCGCCCAGGGGTGGGCAACCGGCATACAATATAGGGGAGGGAAGGAGGTGTGCTTTCCCGTTTTGCTCTTTGGCTCTTGTCACTTGTGGTTGTCATGAACAGCTGCCCCTCACCATGCCACACTGCCTTGGAGCCAGCTAAGTATGGATTGAAACCTCCAAAAACTATAAGCTAAATAAACCTTTCCTTGCTTCACTTTGGGTGTCAGGTATCTTGTCTCAACAATGAAAGAAAAGTAACCAAGACACCTACTTCATTCTTCACAGGCCTGTTTGCTCTCTAGGTGCATGTACAGAATTGATGAATGTTTGCAAAGGTGCAAGAGGGCAGGTTGCTTCAGGTCATTGTCTACTGATGCCTCCTGACATAAAAGCAATGCCAGGTGTGTAATAAACACTCAATAAATATTTTTGAGTAAAAAATATTTTAAGTTAGAAATGTAACTAACATTCTAATAGTAGCAATGCTTACTTTTCATTTTTAGCAAAGGAACTTAGACCCAGAGAGGTTAAATGATTTTCCCACAGCTTCTGCTATAGTGGTCCAGCTTTAGTTGAATCTTCTCTTACCTGCTTCTAAATCTGTTGTTCTTAGAACTAGATCAAGGCATCAACTACACCCCTCCACTCTATTCTTTGTCAAAATTCCTGTTCTATGACTTTTTTTTCTATAGACTTAACACTATGAGCTATTTGAGGGTACCTAAAAGAATCTGAGTCTGAAAAACAAGTCTTCACTACAAATTTTTAACTAAAAATATCCTCGAAGAAAATAAATGTTAGCTTAATTGAGTGTCTATAACTGGAACAGGTAAATTACTTAGCTTATTGTTCACCTGCTTCTCAGCTGAATTTTTATGTTGTTATATAGAAAGTGTATTGAGTACAGGATAAAAGTATATTAAAATAACCTCATATGTTTACAGGTGAGCAGACCTCTAAAAAAATGCTTAAAATCTTGCTCACCTGTTAAGACACTCTAGGCGGGAAGGGTCATGGTCATTTCTAGATTTAGGATAAAAATAACTTTGAGGAAAATTTATTTTTCTTTTTGTTCTGAGAAAAATGGTATAATAATCTGATGGACTTTTAATTTTTAACATGAATTTTTATTACAAAAAATCTTTTACGAAGAAAATTCTTCTGTGACCCACTTGAACACATAGTTAACATTCATAAGTGATAGCAGTAGTGCATACAAGCTCAGATTCTATGGTCAAATGACTTGAGATTGAATCACAGCTCTAAATTTTCTGCATGTAAAGTGGAAGCCAAAATAGCTATTAACATCATAATATTACTGTAAAAATTATTATATATAATAATTTATATATTATATATGTGTTAAGTCAGAAGCATTTTTGTTAGAAAATAAAGTCTTTAGCAGAGTTAACCATTTATGATCATTAATTGTGATACATCAACTTGATTGCAGTTGTGGGTGGTACTAACCAATAGGATTGTACCCTGGATTGAATAAAAAAGAAAAGGAGGACGTGTGTCTGTTTTGAAGGGCTTCAGTCTGCTTGATGTCTACACCTTTTGCTGCTGTCACCTTTGCACATGCATTCTTCGGTTTCTTCAGTCTCCCAATGCAGCCTCATTCCAATGACACTTCAGTGATCCTCTAGGCCTTAGACCAGGGGAATGGTGCTGCATCCTTGATCCCTCTTGCTCTGTGACTAGCATCTTCTTGGGCTGTGCAGTTACAGGGTCCTCTGGCTCTCCAGTGCACAGATCCCATTGTGAACTCTTCCACCTCTGATCCCATAAGAATATCTAATAAATTCACTTGCCTAATTATACCTATATTTTCATCAGTTCTGTTCCTCTAGAAAATCCTAAACATATACCATTATTGTTATTACTATTGTTATTACCATTAGTTGTTATTATTATCACCATTGTTTACTGTATTGGATTCTTCTTCATTCCATGAGAGCTACTAACACATTTCCTATCTCATTTTCTAAGAGAAATATCATGGATTTAATATTAGCAGGTATGAAATCCTTCTTTTGTTCACCACAACAGAATAGCTGTCCCCTTTGCTGTGAAAAGCAGGAACTCTTTCATAGCATCTATGTCAAGCACATCTTTAGAATGGGATAATCATGTGTCTCACTGTTCAAAGACCAAGGCCTGTGGCAGTCCCAAGCACACCAGGTCAGTGCTGGGGGAATGGAAAAAAGAGAATAAAAAAAGAAGACTCTCTTCTCTCAAAGTCCCCAACACCATTTCTTTAATACCTTTTCAGTTTATGAGATTTGACAAGGAAATAAAGGCATTGCTTCAGGCCATTCCATCTCACAATGTAAGAATTCTCTTAAAATTGCTACATCTAGGAGAGCCTTTATATCCATGTCATTACTCAAGGAAAGTTGTGAGGATCTGGGGAAAGGTGAGGAGAATTTATTAAAGCGCACACACACACACACACACACACACACACATTTTACCTCTTTGTTTGAAAGACATAATTTTCTACTTAGTTTATATCACTTATCGAATATGTCATGAGAAGTTGAATGATTAATATCCTTTAAAATGATTTGAAAAGTATGATATAAAGAGAAGGAAAATAGAATACCTTGACAATTTCACTGAATAATCATTAAATATATACTGAAATATGAGTGAATAATAAACCCATAAGGGTACAGAGATGAAAGAAGAGAAGATGAAGGTATGAGTTTAATTTACAAAAGCATCTGAAACAAAGAGTATTGTATTCTGGAACTAGATCTCACTAAAAGAGAACTTTCCTGAACACGTTGTTCTAGTTCACAGAAGTAATCACATGCGAGTACGTGTAAGTGCATGTGTGTTTATATATTCCCATTCAAACGCTTAACCTTATATGTCAAAAACATATCTAGAGATCAAACAGGAAAATATATTAATTGAAAATAAAATTAAAGTGAGAGATGGCAAGGCATAAGAAACAAGAGTAAGTAAAAGGGAATGATGATATTTCCTCAGATATCAGCAATGATGAAGTAAAGTCTTTATAGTTCTGGAAAAATATGTGAATTTAGAACTTTCTAAACTAGTAAAAAATAGGAAACGCTTATCCTCATGCACATGTTATTATTTATTTATTTACTTACTTATTTATCTTGGTTTTTTGAGACAGAGTCTTGCTATGTAGTTTAGACCAGCCTTGAACTCACTATGTGTCCAGGCTGGCCTTGAAGTTGCAGTGATTCCCCTGCCTCCCAACTGCTAGGATTGCAGGTGTGTGCTGCCTCGCCTGACATTGTGAACATGCTTTAAAAATGTTATCTGAAGGTGGACTCCAGCAAAATGAAATGAAAGATAAAACCATGCAAAGTAAGAAATCACCAGTGGGAACAAATCCAGAAGAACTTCAAAAAACAATTCCCACAGGAAAATTGAGCGGCTCACTTAGACTGAAGAATATACAATCTGAACAGGAGAGCTGTGACCTTGATCTTAATGTCCTTAGGACAAACACAATGAATTCCATTCAGTTGACAATTGGTTTAAGATGCTACAAAATTTAAGTAGTAATGTAAGAAAGTGCATGCTTCTCTTCTCCAACAACAAAAAAGACAATTAGAAATTCCAGATAAAGCCAAAAATAATTTTCTAAATATAAAGTACATATGAACATAGAATGAATAAAAAATTAACTAACATAGAAAATGACTTTTCAGCCGGGCGTGGTGGCTCATGCCTGTAATCCCAGCACTTGGGAGGCTGAGACAGGTGGATCGTTGTGAGTTCGAGACCAGCCTGGGCTACAAAGTGAGCACAAGGCCAGCCTGAATGGCATAGTGAGACCCTGTCTCAAAAACAGGGCTGGGGATCTAGCTCAGCAGTCTAAGTGCCTGCCCGGCAAGCGCAAGGTTGTGAGTTCAATCCCCAGTGCCGAAAAAAAAAAAAAAAAAAAAAGAAAATGACTTTTCACCTAACTTCCATGCTTCAAGAAACATACTCCTGGTCTACAGTGACTTCCTTCTCTGAATAGCTAGTCATTTATTTGAATAAAATGAGTATTATTTGTTTAAATATTATGTTCCAAATGCTGCTTACAAATTTTGCATTTTTTGAAGCCATGTCTAGAGAAGGTATAAAAGATTGAATTTCAGGTATGCAGAACATAGCTGACAGCAGTCTAGAATAAAATGCGAAGGGAATTGACAGAGTACAAATTTCCTCATTTTGTAAATGGAAAAAAATACTGTCTAGCACTTATGATACATTATTATATAGGCATCTACATAAATTCATTGAAGGGAATTGATACGTATACATACCACATCTTGATCTTTACTTCCCCCCTCCTTCCCTCCCTCTCATTTGCTGTATTCCCAGATTCCCTTCCCACCTCCTCTTTCCTATCATATATCTTTTATTTTGCTCTTTAA